>JAFREQ010000137.1:242500-472500 GCA_025331565.1 Holacanthus passer
ACAGATTTGCTATTTATGTTAATGTACACCTCTGTGGATCTCTTGCCTCCCAGTGGTTAGATACCCTGTTGATATGTGGCTTTACTGTGTGTGTGTGTGTGTGTGTGTTGTGGGTGGATATGAGCTCAAGAGGGAAGCTGGAGGGGTAGAAAAGGGTTTAGAGTCAAAGGACAATTCCTGAGACTTTTCCTTCCCTCCATAAACCAGCGAGAGGAAGAAAAAAAAAAAATCCTGGCACTGGACGGACAACTGAGCCGTCAATAAAAAGCCTTAATGCTTCCACTCGGTGTTGTCGTCTCTCTGAGGCCGGCAGGATTTGGGAAAATGAACTTAACTAGGCTGCAGAACAGTTATGAAGTGCTTGATGATGTGAGCCTGCACACTCGACCAGAGACCCGACATATCTGTGAGAGGACAGGATGAAAATGTTCGAGCCAAAATAAGCCGTGTTTTTTGTTTCCCGAGACCCAACGGTCGTCCCTTTGTCCACATTATATTCAGTCTCACCTTCTTTATGTCTCGTACCAGGGTTTGATCACATGGTGCACGATGACATCATCACAGAGGAAGTGTTTGAGTTGCATTTTGAAATCATGCTCTCATTTTTTGCATTTTGGCACAGGCAGGTTTCCCACTGGTTCGTTTAGGATCCGGTCCAAAAGTGAAGACCTCTATCTCAGTTTGTCCTTCCCACATGGCGATGTAGTGCGTTTATCAATGAAGCGTGGCGTCGCGCTCGTATTAACTGATTGGCATCAGCTGTTTCATTCATGCTTCACAATCACTAGCTCATTCATCAGCTGTGTGGTTATCAGCTGACTGGAAACATGGAATCATGTTCATGCTGCCCAAACCTCCTCTGTGTTGTTGATTTCTCAAACATTTAATAAAAAGGTCAAAAAAAAAAAAAAAACATAATATGAATGATCGATTCCTTGACGCAAGTTTGTCCGACTGAAATAAGTTTCAAAGCAAAACAAATGTCTTTAAATTTTCTGGTGCATTTTAAAATTTCCTGCAAAATTCATTAAAAAGTCAATTAAAGGTTTTTCAGTCTTCACCTGACGATGAAGAATAATAAGCACAGAGAGAGTTCTCATTTACAAGAAATGACAGGATTTATATTTTTGAGGAATTTTTGTTTACAGTTTTTTTAAGGGATATGAAATTTTTGAGATGTTTTGCAAACTACCTTTTTTTTTATATTAATCTGCAATTCATTCTAATTAACAGGTCCTGTCGTCTTCATCTCCTATGACTCCATGATATCACACGTGTTATAATATCAGAACATCGTGGCTCAGAGTATTAAAAACACCGTCTTCATTACGGCGCTGGATTTTCTCTCCACTCACAAACGGTGTGTGAAATAGAGCCACAGTCGGGTCATTGTTGATCCCCACCTCTAATAGAATAATCAATCTTGCTTTTGGCAAGTCAGTGGGATTAATTATGAGGGGCTAAACATTTAAGCACAGCGCCCCCTGCCTGTCTACCTGCTCGCTTTGCATCCTCCTCCTCCGAAGCCGCTCGACCCGGCGTGACTTGATTATCTTCACGTTCGTCTGCGGCTCCATCCCTCTGTCTCCCTCCACCTTTAAGACAATAGTATCTTTCCAGTTTGTCAGTCACAGATTTGTTTCATGTAGAACACTCACAGAAGGAGGATTAACCGTATCTACTTATACGCTTGTGATAAACTCTTATCTCCTGCCTTTCCCCAGAGCACTCTGTGGGTGCACGTTGACCTGTTTTCCTCTTCCTTTCCCTCCTCAGCTCTGCACCTCATTTAATCAGTTAACCATGTATAATCTGGGCCCTCTCCCACTTTGTTAAATCTTCTCGCAGCCGCCACGTTTGGCTCTTTTGAGGAAGTTTGCACACGTGAGAAGGTGAGCGGGAGGTGAGACAGTGACAGATGGATATCATCGAGAAATGATTTTGAAAGAACAAACACGGTGAGAATGAACCGCGGCCTGATTAGCCGTCGGTTTATAAACGTGTCAGCGCGGAGACTTTTTACCATTTAGCAGGTTCAGTCCATCACGACACGAAGATGACAGGAGGCTGAGGAAAGGCATGTATGTGTGTTTATGTGTGTGTGTCCATGGTTTACATCCAGCAGGTAAACGTTCGGCAGCTGCAGCATCCTGTACGCTGAGCAGACGTTTACACAGCATAAACGCATCACTTCCTCCTCATTTAGCGCGATGTAAACCGAGCGCGTACCCACCAGGACGCCGGCCTCCATCCTGTGAAGGCAGGAAAAGTGACGTCACCTCGTGGCCCTCCGGCTCTCTGGGTGGCACCGCCACGAGGCGGCCTGGGGATTAGCCTGATGACAGCTCGCGTCCATTAGGGTTGCGGCTCGGTCATAATCTAAAGTATTCACATCCTCTCACACGCTCTTAAAAGGGCATTTTTTTCCTGCTGTCGCAGGTTCAGCTAGGTGAAATAGTTTGAAGTCTTTCTAAATATTCGGAGCGTTTGCTTACTCCTGCTGAGAGTGGGCGGTTCTGCTCATCCAGGAGAACACTACTGTCATGTGGAGTTACAGACCATTTACTTCTGCTTGTGTCTCATTTACATTTCCTGCAGTGTTTCTGCGACGCTTGCTGTTTGTAATTAGATTTTTTTTTTTTTAAACATATACATGTTTTTGTCTGAAAAAATAACCACGCAAGGCCGAACCAGCGGCGAGGAATGCAGCCAGTGCTTGTCAGAGAAGGTGGGAAACTTCTCTGGAGACGCAAAAGGAAATCACCTTATATTCAGACAACACGTGCGTTCATTTGTCAGTGCTTTTTAAAACTGTGTGACTGATTCAGAAAAGTTTACATCATTAAAATATTTTGCCAAAGATCACCATCCTGATTAAAGGAAATTTCATCCCTGGCCTCTTTATCACAGGTTTCATTCAGCAGTTCAACACAACAATGATGTCTCCTTCTCACATGGATTGACTTCAGTAGATTTTACAGATCTTAAGATGTGAAAGTGTCTAGTTTTTCACAATAAAAGTCAAAGATTGGAGACAGGTTAGACTCATTGGTTTAGGAACCGCTGCTTTGTCACGTGATCATTTCAGACTTTTTCATCAAGCAGTAAATGTTGTTTTTCTGCAGATTTGCTTCATGTCTTTGGTTCAACCTCAGAAGCCTTTTTGTGCAACATGAAGTCTCTTCCAGTTTGTCTGCCTGGTGAACCTTCAGTCCACTCTTGACTTAAGAATAATTTCAGGTATGAAGATGATTTTGCGTCTCAATTTTTTAAGAGAAGGCACAGAATGAATTTTTTTCATGCATTAGATTGTGTGTTTTACATTTTTGGTCACTTTTCCAGAACAAAAACTATCCTGCAAGTTTTGCATTATTTCAATACCTGTCTATATTTTCTCTTTTTTTTTTTGTCTTGAGGACTTTTGTGCAGCCCGTCGTCTAATCTGACTTAATCTCAGTTCGTACTGAACGAATGATAGCTGTTGAATGAGTGGCGACAAACGAGGGCTTTGACCTCAGAGGGGTCAGTGTGGAAACGCTGGAGGAAAACCTGCCTGTTTTTTTTAGTTATGAAGGATTAGTTTGTTTTCCACGCACAAGATAAAACTCTTCAGGAAATCTATGCAAATTCATTATAAAAACCAGCCTGGATGAAAATATGTAAATATAATATATTCTAAAGCAGGGCTTTAAGTTGAAGCTTCCTCCGTGGAACAGCAGCGAGGGGGGAAATACACCTCTTCTCGTATCTTAAGAGTGTGGGTAGCAAAGGATGCATGTAACCTCATTCCACATCCGACACTCAGTGACAAATACATAGTTTGGGGCAAATTTCCATTTCATGTTCGACTACACTGCACATCTCAAATTAAGAGCGCGGCATTATCATCGACAAGGAAATACATCGCGTTAATATTCTCGCTTCACAGTTGCCAAAGAATTAGTTCAGATCTTCGCATAAATTAACGGTGGCACAGTTTAAAAATCGGTAGCTCAAGGCCATGCTCTCAGAACAAGGCAGTGAGTGCCGTGCCTTAATTCACCATTTGTTTTGATGTCTGCATTTGAAGAGTTTGTTTCCAGAACGTTATATATGCATTTTTATGGCGGGGGGAAAAAAGAAATCTCATTACCTGGAGCTCATCATGCTGCATCTCTAGTAATGCGGAGGATCACGTCTGGAGAGCGCTGAACCGAGAGCGGAAGTTATCTGCTGGTTTCTCTTATTTTCCTGTTATCAATCATCTCGAGGTGTCAACAAAGGATTCATCATATCTTCAAATGACCTTTTACTTACTAGGATTTACTTTGTGCTTTCAGTGACTGGGCGGGAAGAGATTTGTTTGATTGGCATTTTTTAAATTTGTCGTTCAATTTTTAAAAGTGAATCTTGTTGATGAAGACGAGGGATCAGGTTAATAATATCATTTTCTAAAGTTTCTAAGTTCCTTTTTTTTTTTGGTTTGTTTTCCTTTAGATCATTGCATGTGTTTGAGTTTTAGCTTGTGCAGACGACCTGAAAAAGCTTCCTCCAGTCTGTGTCTCGCGATCTTCATCTGGCATGGAGTGCTCGTTCACCTCAGAGGTGGCGAGACTTTGCCACTAACCCTGCTTTGTATTCGTGGAGGCTCCTCAGCTGCGGCGGCAGGTGCGCGGCTTTAGCGCGGCGGCCTCTCAGCGATGATTTAGTGTGGATAAAGGACTCTGGAAGGGCTCCTGTGTGACACCTCTATCTGATCACAGAGAGCCGCAGAGTTAGAGCTTAGAGGCAGGACGGGACTCTGCGGCATGATGATATTTCATTTGAGCTCATCGATGAATGAGTGTTTGTTTTGCAGCCGTGTCGACGCAGCAGCGACACTGAAAGTACAGATAGAATAGAAAGTGATTGCACAACAGTTATGTGCTATGATAGAATTCAGTGTTGGAAAAAAAGAGCTTTTATAAACAGAGTTAGTTGCATGAGAGTCTTTAATGTACAGTAACGTTCAGGGTTGATCCAGGGAAGGTTTGTTGAATATATCTGACTCTATTCTTAAAATCAAACCAAATATATCCTGTGGCATTTTTTCCTTTTCGTCTCACCTCAGTCTGGACGCCGGCGATAATGAATTAATGTCCTTCACTTGTGTCAAATGTCTCCACTAAACTTTGGACGTCTTTACGACTCGGCTGTTAGCAGCCTTTTTAAGGAAATTAAGCAGCGTTAATTATTAATGTGCGAATGAGGATAAGAGCTGCCTCGCAGGTACCAAGCGGCTTCTCTTCATCTGGAGTGTCTCTACCTGTCATGCGGCGCCGGCTTGCCCTCGTTCGCGTCTGTGTTCAATGTCGAGGGGAAGTGCTCTCTGTGGGCCGGCGCAGAGGTTTCTCTTCCTGTCGCATTGTGTTCAGTCCTTGACGCGACCTGTTCATATCACTGAGCTGCGCGTCTGAATCCATTTCCTGTCCAGTGAAAACCTTGAGTATTGTCGAGTTAGCAAGAGCTGGTTGTTTTTACTGTTTGTGTAGTTGTGTGTGTGTGTGTGTGTGTGTGTGCGCTGTCAAGGCCTCGCGGTTCATTACTGTAACAGGACGAGATGTCAGGGGACTCATCTTGTTTTCTTACTTTTTATCTGTCCGGAGGAGGTGGCTCGAGAGCAGTTTAGTCAGAGATCCTGAAGAGTTTTACTCACATTCAGAGACATCGACAAACATTTGATCCTCGACTGTCAGTCTGTCACATTACGGCTGTTTGATCAATCGTGTGTGATATGTAAAGAGTCCTCACATCCAGTCGTTCCCATGAAGGCTTTTTAAATAAAGTTCACTCCTTGTTGCTCATGCTCCTCCTTCCTCATCTCAAGCAAAATTTTTTTTCTTCCTTCTTCCTTTTTCAACCTTTTTAGTTCAAGATGCAAGATTTTTGGAGTCATTCACTACTAGAGCTCCCAGAGTTGTTTAGTGTGTCGTCTGGTGTTTTTACTAAGTCGGGAGGTTTCTGCTTCTAATCTCCATGTGTGGTTTGTGCAGTCTTGGGTTTCATCTAGTCGTCAGGGTTGTTGCAAATTTAAGAGGCAAAACTCATCTTCCATAATGACCCAACAGATGAAATAAAACCCTGAATTGCTGTGAGTGACGCTCTGATTTTTGAGTTGTTGTAATGTGATGATAAACACGTGCCAACAGCTGTTAACGGATGATTTAATAATTAATGATTGTTCTGTTTGTGCACGTGGCTCCTTGAACCTGTGGAGATTCACCCGACTGATCCTGATGATCAGAGTCCGTCTCTACTCTCTCGTCTATGTTTAACATTATGCAACAACATCCTGCATGAATTCAGTGGCTGAACGACGGCCGTTGTGTCGATGTCAAACCGAGAGATTTCTTCATGGAAAGGTGCTTCCTGTCATGTGAGTGTGTATAAACAGCAGCTACCTGCACTCGTCAATTAGATGGTTGTAGAATTAGAATCTGGGTTTGAGGAGAAAGGTTATGGAATAAATGGAGATATACTGAGATAAGTGTGTGTGTGTGTGTGTGTGTGTGGTTGCCTGCACCTCTCTGGCCTTCCTGTTACTGTCAGCGAACAACCAACCGCCAAGCCGACACACCGCAACCAACATGTCAGGTGCTGTTACATCACACACACACACACACACACACACTCGTGCTGTGAAACCGCTACCAAAAGGTAATCAGCCACAAACCTGATTGCTCCCTTCAGCTGTTTTACACTGACCAGACGCCTCGAATTACACGGTGCAATCTGCTGCAGGTCAGAGAGGCAGACAGGTGGAGGATGGAAGGAGGGAGGAAGAGTTTTCTTTCTCTCCTCCTGCAAGACACAACAGAGGGAACGAGAGGAAAGGAGGAAGGGTGAGACGACCACATCCTTTGTATTCATTCGTCTCTTTCTCCAAGTTTGCACCACTTTTTTTGTCAAAATGCCAGAAATGCCAAATAATGCAGGACGATTTTTTCTCTTTTTCTTGATTCTTGATTCATGGTCTTTTAAAATTGAGTGAGTTACATCAAGTCCATCACAGCTGGCTGTTTGTGTTTGAAAATGATGTGATGGAGTCAGAGGCGGCAGTCTACCGGGGCGATTTCATTGTCTGTTTTCATTTCTTAAGTTGATCAACGAGCCATTTTTCCCCTCAAAAAAAAAAGAAGTATTTCTTTTTAATTATCTCAACTTTCCTGCCCAAGCTGTTCGCCTGTCAGCAACTTTAGCTTCGGCCTCATGCTCTGCTGAACATCCCTCCATCCCTCCCCGGCAACTCCAACTTGGCCGAGGCCTCGAACTTCTCTCCGAGGGGGTTGACAGCGCTTTGTTTCTGCCTGCCCCAGTTTTGACTGGAGTTAAACTCCCTCCTGGGCCCGAAGAGAAAGACTCCGAATAAACAAGCCGAGTTGTTTTCTAGGTAATTTACGAGAAGTTATGACACGTTGTGGATGCATCAGTTGTTGTGTTTAATCTTGGCTGACAAGACTTTTCGCAGGCTCGATCCTCGTTTGCGTCCACTTTTAGAGACACTGAACTCTGAGCTTAAACTTCCTGAGGCGTCAGTAGTTTGCAAACAGGCATCTCAACATTTCTCTGTTGTCTTCATAGAAATGTTGAGTGTTTAATTCTTTGCACAGTTAGAAGCTTTACACGTTGTATTGTACAAACACGGGATGATGATCTTGATTTTTGTGTTACGAGAGGCAGATTTTCTTTAGATCATAACCAAAGCCGCTTCGCCTCTCGCTTGACTACATATTTGTCTACAAGGCCTCTTTCATAAACCAGAATGTGCAAGAACATTTCTGTCCCCAATAAGATGCAATCATTGATATTGAAACATTAAAATTAATTTTCATAAAGCATAAACACAACTTTGTTCCAATCGTTCAAACTGTTTGTTATTTCATTATTAACATATCTAGAACATTTCCAAAATCTTGGGTTTGTGAACACCTGTCACTCCGTCCTCCCACCTGCTGACACTTGGTGATATTTCATTGGCTGTCATCACCTAATTGCTCCCTTCAGAGGTGTAGCTCGCGGTGAAGCGGTGCGGTTGGAGGAGCTGGGAGAGGTGGGCTCTGTGGGCGGCGTCTCTGTCAAGCCGACGTGTTTTTATGTGACGTGAGCTCCGCCTCCGTCCCGCGCTGTAACACAGGAAGTTTGATCAGCTTTTTGTCACAGCATCAAGGAGGGGGTGGGGTGTGGTGGAAAATTATAGAAGTGTCACCCCTCTTTGGTCGTCGCTCATTCAGGAGCGATCCTCAATTTGAGCGGCCGGGGCACATTTTCATGCAAATAACGGCGTGGCAATTTTTTCCCCGGCGTTCCCCTAATAGCTTCTTACAAATGATGTGCCATTACAAGGAGGTTTATTTAAACAAATTTAATACGTCTTTAATCAACCCTCGCCGAGCGCCTTTCAAAAGGTCACACGCCACATCAGGACGGGCTCGATATAACCCCCCCCCCTCCGCCCCAACACACCCCTCACATCACAGTATTAGCTCAAGGATGGAGGGAGGAGGACGACAAGAGGGGGCGGGGGGGAGAGAATTATCTCACGGACAACTCATTTTGAGCAAATCTTTATTTACATTTTTATTCAGTTATTAAATTTTATTTCATGGCACGACGGAAAGGGTGGGCGGCCTCCCTCCTTTCACCTACACACACACACACACACACACTCATTTGCTTATGAAGTCATCTAATCTGAGAGCGGGAGGCCGTGCGTGAACCTTTAGTGTCACGTCTGACACGGCGGGGCCCTTGATCTTTCGTGGCGTGCACAGGGAGACGGATACGGAGGCGTGTGCCGCACTTAAACTGCTTCACAATAAATGTAGGGAGACGCTATTTAGCATCATTTACAGGTAGAAGATAAAAGTGTGTAAGAGTTTAATGCAGAAGGAAAATCCTGATTTGCATGTCAGAGCATTCCAGCTTTTAATATGAAGCTTTGGTACAAAAAAGCAACAGTGTCATTGCAATATTTCTTGGCTGCATTTTATGTCAAAGCACCAAGATTTACCTCTTCTTTCCACTGACACATTGTTATTCAGGTCCTTTTATTCAAGAGACAAGCGCATGTAAACATGAGAAGAAAGCTGTTATGCAGTTAAATTATAAACCAGGAAAATACAGATCAATAATGTCATTTTTCATTAATGATCTTTGAAGGTTTATGCCAAGGATCTTTTAGTTTTTTCAAACCAAGTGAAATAATTCAGCTCCAGTCACATTCGGTTGTTATTATCCGCCGCGTTGAATAAAGAAGCCAACGAACTCCACACGCAGGGCCGCGCCGTGGTAAATGATACATACTCAACACATCCCACTGAATCACTTGTCCTTGCACTCTTGCGTTCTCTTAACTCCTGTTCTGTTGTCGTTTCATTACCGCTGGCACACGCGCGACCCCGACCAAAGTCAATAAACAAACCCATTTAAATATGTGCGGCAGCCAAAGCCGACGCCGTGCTCCTGAGATGGAGATATTTCAATATGCACGATTGGGAGTGTGTCATATTACCTCGGCGTTATGTGCTGTGTCCCAGAAGGTGAACGGCGCCTCCTGGCTCCGCCCCCGCTCCTGCACTTTGCATATGCAGGCTCAGAGCGACGCTGCAAATGTATTTACCGTGCCAGTAAAATATTAACCCTCCTCAGCCGCAAACGCCAAATCCTCTCCGTGCTCGGCTTGTTAACCCCGGGCCGCTCTGTACGCTCCCATCAACGTGCGCTTGATGTGCTTTATTTAACCGTCCGTAGACGTGTGTGCGTTTTATAGCCGGTAAATATGAGAGTCACTCATGTGGAGATCTGTTGTTTGACAGCATGTGAGTCATCAATACTCTATTACTGAGTGTGAAGATTCATCTCTGTTTATAATAGCAATAGCATTATAGCATGGCCAAGCCTCACACCTCAAAATAATCAAATCCCACATGGCTGTTTTGGGGATAAAGTTATTCAGGGGACTCCTGCATGTCGGATCACGGCAGCTGTGCCGAGCAGAGCGTCTTAATTTTTTGGGGGGTTAACCCTTTCAGCGCTAATGCCTTTTTCTCAGGGTGGCATTTACACAAAATGAATTGCTTGCTTAGACACAGCTAACTAAATAAAAGACAGCGGGGGCTGATACTATGAAAAATGGATTTTCATTACTGTTTCATTGATTCTAGTAAATAAGGGCCCCGGGCCTGCACCGCAAAGGCTGCAAAACGGTAATAATTTAATCTAAGGTGACACAGACCAAAATGTATGTGGACAAAAAAATCATCCCTGAATATTAAACAAGGGCCCCGAGACAAGAGGGAGGAGGGGGGAGAGAGTGTTTGCAGGCGCATTTAAATGTATGCAGATTGCCGTCCAACCTATTTAAAAACAAGAATTAGGTATTCCTGTCATAAATCACGTTTGCCGCCATGGATATGCCTTGTTATGTCGGTGTTTAACGGAAACCTGAAAGGTTAAAGTACTCGGTGCATTAAATTGTACAAGGATAATTAATACTTTTCTCCTGGCTATTTATAAAATATGGAAAATAGAGTCAGCTGAACTGTGACAACACACTCGTTTGAGGAGGAAGGAGAAATAAAAAAGGAGCGAACACACATTCAGGCACATGGCAGCGAATCGCCGAGAGAACAAACAGCTCCTGGGCTGCACGTCGACGCCGCTTCCTCTGCTTCCAACAGGTAACAGGAAAAAGCATGTCGGGGCTTTAATTGAACTTGTAGACGTCTCAATTGACTTTTAGTGCGATTCAATAGATGCTCAGGCCCCGAGAGCAGCAACAACCTGACAAAATAATCTCTGGTTTGTCACACCCTCGAGCTAAAGTGCTCCCTGACTGCTCTGATGTGTGTGTGTGTGTGTGTGTGTCACTAATTAGTGCCTGTTAGCTCTAAACTAGTGCAAACTCCCTAATTTGACAAGTCTATTCCAGAGGTGTTGACCTCTCGCTCTCACCGGTGGCAGCTCCGTCAAAACTGGCACCTCGCTCAGCGGCTTGTCGCGTCTACCTGGCTGTGTCGCACCTTTCCCGACACGCTGTCAAGGTTCGACTCGAGTGTCAAAGACTGTCGGAGCGCTTCGTCGTGCGTCAGGCGGCCGCTCCGCACAGCCGACGTGTGAATGCGAGCGGCCGCCCTGTAGTTGTTATGTAAAGAACAGCGGGTCATTTGGCAAACGGCGGCCCGGCGGTGAGCGAAAGGAGACTTGACAAGTGTCCGGGCCCATTACGCCGTGTTAGTCTATTCACCGGCTCGTGCTCCAGTGGTTATTATGTGCGCCTTTAACATGCGCCCAGACGATCATGTCACGAGATAATAGCCTCAACATACAAAAGCACAACATCTGGAGGGAGGCGAGAGGGAGGCGGGCGCTGAACCGTGGCGAAGGTCTGCTTCATCTGGGGAAAGGTAGAAGCTTAATAGCCTGGATGATATAGGTTGTGTGCTCGGTGCAGAAAACCTTTATCCTCTCATCTTTCTATCTGGCTTGCTGAAGGTGTTTCACTGGAAGTTAATCCTTCTTTACAATCCTTGCCTGCGATAACATGGCTGGCGTGCAGGAGTTTTGCACACTTCCTCTAACCGGGCTCGGTGCTTATAGTCACAAGTCGACCTCTCAGTTCATGCCGGCGCAGGAGAGAAAAGGGAGGAATCGTTAAAGTGATGACGCCGCCGCGCTCTGAGCAATGTTTCAGTGAACCGTCAAAGCCGCTCAGATCTGTCCCTGCTCCCGCCCTCGCCGAGCCACGACTGACCTTTTCCACATTTGCCGACGTCTGAGCGCCGGCTTTTGTCTGTATCATTCTGATTAGGCCGATTCATTATGGGAACGCCACATTTGGACCGACGCTGATTCCCCGGCCCGCTCCGTTCAGGCAGGGGAGGCAACGAAATGGGGAGAAAATGTTGCTAAAGTGAAATGGAAGAGGACCAAAAACATTTGCTTTCCAAACTGAGTGGTGCCAAAGCTTGATTCACGCCTAATGAGGGAGGGACCCAGGACGCTCTCTGGCTCCGGTCCAGTGCACATAAACATATACACACAGTCGCACAATGCACACACACTCACATGCAACGGCAGTGCATTCGAGCATATAGACACACAGAGTTATGTCAGAGCAGACTCAACCCACACAGGTGTTTGGCCCAGTTAGCCCTCTGTCGTTTGATTGACAGCTCCATCACTTTCCTGAGTTTGGTTTCATCTGTCTGGACACGACAACTTTATCTATGTAATTTCCTGTAACGCTCGCCCACCTTCAACCAAGGCAGACGTCTAATTAGCCCCAATATTTGAACCTGTGATTGTGAAAGCTGGATTATGCATCTTCCTAAAATTATTCTGATAATAAAAAAAGTCAAGTGAAGCTCTTCCTGAAAATGAAAAAGCATAAACAAAGTGATTTATATCTACAGATTTAAAAACACACCAACTGTATCTGATGCCAGTTTTTAATGACGTTAAACAGAGGATTGACCTTCACCTTCACAACAGGCTCTTCCAGTGTAAATCATGTCAGAACAGCGGAGTCAATTTGTGAACACACTCATACTCAGGAGATCATTTCAAATTCAGGTCACTCCTTCTGTGTGTAAACTATGTTCCTGAAGTTAATAAAATATTTGCCATTTGCTTGCAACAATTAGCACAAGATAAACACGAGCCAAATTGTTCTTGTTTCTGCTAATGGAGCTAGCCTCTGGCCACGCTATAATTATTCCTATTAGCAAATTAAGTCGTTACCTTGCCTCCTTCCTCTTTTTTTATCAAGCCGTGGAAATGACTTGAAAATGAACACGGGGCTGCGGCTGATTTGTCTGTTGAGCTTCCGGGTGTCCAGAGAGGAGATTTTTAAGTGATGGATGCATTTAATCAAACTGCAGGCTGCACAGTTGAGAGGTTTCTTCACAAAACACCAGTTTATTATAAGAACAAAAAATCTTATTTCAGTTATTTTTTTGCACTTTGCTGCTTTTGAGTCTTTCAGGGAAAATCTACATCGAGTCAAAGCCTTTGTTTTGCTCTTTAGTTATTATTGTGTCAAGATTGAATTAAGCAAAAAAAAAAAAAAAATGGTATCATTCATTTTCACATCCAGAATCAGAACCTGAACAAACCTGAGCAAAAACACTCTCCTTGGATAAACTTGCATCTGAAATATCATCTAATCCTCCACAGAGTCTCTCATGCATGAGTCTCAGTGTTTTGTGAGCACTGACCGGTCTCCTCCATGAACCTATAGTCCAATATGGTGTCTAATTTCTTTGTGGTTTGTGGTGTCATTGCATCAGAGAGGAGCCGGGCTCCCCCCCAGGCCCCAGGTATCCTCTTATGTCACAACTGATGGGAAGTCGACCGACCACAGGCCTGATGTTGGGCAACTCCAGCGCGTACAGTGGGACATCACACCTTCCTCAAAACGGTCGCGTCTATTCAAAGCTGTGGTGGAAACACCTTTCCTTGATTTACATGACATATTTAGCACTTTGTCACAGAAGCTTTCTGAATGTAGACGTTTCAAAAAGACTGTTATGTCCACGGTCTGATGATATAATGAGTTTACAGTCCGATGTGGAAGCAACATCTTTAGTTCCCTTGAAATCTGTGATGCACAGAGTTGCATGTTTTGCATTTATATTCTTGAAAGCTCTTAACTTGACTTCATGAACTTTCAAGGGTGCGGAAAGTTAAGGTGGATTTACTAAAACCCGTATTGATTTTAGAAGTTCGAGAACACATTTCAAAATTTGCATAGACAGTGATGAAGATTGTCCAGGACTCAAAGTTCAAGCAGAATCTCTCTTCTGCACCACGATGTCGGCTGATAGCTTCATGAAGCAGTTTCAGAGCTGAGTTGTTGAATTAGTGTTCAGGAAAATGCAAAAAAACATTTTTGCATTTAGAATAATTAAACAATTAAACCTTTGATTATTTTATTTGTCTTTTTTTTCCTTTTGTTTTATTCTGTAGGTGATTTTTTGAACACAGCTCACTTAACAGATCTTTGCCATCACTTTGACGTTATATCATTCCTTCTCAAACTTTCTTTCATATTTCACAGTATTTCTTGAGGCAAATTGCAAATTCCATCCTCTGGACCTTTTCATTTTTAACAACACATGACCTGGTGTCCAGTTTGTAGCAAATGAAAGGGATGAGAGTTTTTATGAGGAGCTTCCTTGTGACTCCACTGCGATGAGCAGCCATGTTTAGGATGTGGTCTGAGGTGGGGAGGGGAAAAATGATGATTTTGATTCCTCACGCACGTATTATATCACATCTTCTGCACAGTGATGCGGCCTCATACTGTCTGCGAGTGATGAGAGACGTGTTTATCGCTCCATCATGGTGGCTTGTGTTAAGAAATATAAAAGTAATAATAGCTTGAATGGAATAGTTCGATATCTCCTCCAGTTTGTTTTCCCTGGATTGACGGAGGTTAGTGTCACATTTGATGCTGTTGGACGACCTGACTCTCGTTGGGAAATCACCCAAACGCTTATACATGTTGGCTGCAGCTGGCAGCTCCGCCGGCTGTTCCAGCTGCTTTGGCATCAACACTAACCGTCATTTGGACGAGCCGCCGCTCGAAATCCAGTTGGCCTGAGAGATGGCAGAAGGGGTTGTTGAACTCTAGAAATGACCGGTTACTGTTTGGAAAGGTGAGATTCCTGCAGCTTCATGTGTGTTTTTCTACATTTGGATGACTTTTCATGCTGTTAGTGTCGAACTCAGTGTGCTGATTGAGGGACTGTGTCATTATCTCAGTTGACTCCAAACAGTTTGGTGATGAGTCAAAGTGGAATAAATGTTTCTCTTTAGAAAATGTAGGAGCTTATTGAGCATCTTTCACATTTTCCATTGTGTTTGTCATCTTGCTGAACAACCATTTACAATCTGCGGCACCTACTTTACTGAAGACAGATCTTTTTCTCTTCGTTTTCATTACATCTAATCTTTGTTTCAAACAAGTAATTACAAATTAAAGCTGCTTTTTATTAGAGAGGCAGAGGTGTGGCATCCTGACAGTCCTCCTTCTTACGTTTGATTTACATTTTACTGTCCTGTCCTGTGTGTGTGTGTGTGTGTGTCCTCACACCCTTCATCCCTTGTGTTCAGGTTTGTTTCCTGTTGTTCCACATTGTTTTCTGTCCTAACAAACCTCCTGCTGCAGTTTGCTCCGACCAGGAGAAAGATCCACATTTGCAGTGTTAGATTCTTGTTCTCACCTGGCCAAACAAACACAACCGTTTCAAGCCTGCACGGCCTGAACGCACCCTGAGTGGTGAAAGTGTATCTTTCCGGTGATATTACAATGACGGAGTGGACTGCAGATGCATAAACCCTGGCTCCGGTCCCGCATTAACATTGCCTGTCTGCTGATAGATTGTTTCTGGCTGCATGTTCAATGCGTTAAGAGGCCTCCCGCCGTTGGTGGGAAGACACCTGCGTGATTGATGCACGCTATTTAGCAGCGGGAAAGAACAAGTGCACCTCCGCTCCAGGGAGCGTTCGCCAGCACCTTGTACTGGACAGCTGTGGGTGGCCGGAGGGAGACGGAGAGAGACTGAGAGCGGAGGAGTCAGAGGAAAGACAGAGGGACGGAGAAAAGGTTGGAAACTGAGCGAGACGGACGAGAGCGAAGGAGAGAAACTCGGAGAGAAAAACTCAGATGAAATGAAAGCGAGATAAAGTGGATGTGTGAGAAAAAGAGCGAGCGACCTACATCTGTTCGTCATTATCCTCCTGGCCCCCTCTCTGCTAATCGCTCCATCTGACATAACTCACAGCAGACCTCACTTTGACTACAGATGGGAGTCGATGGGCGAAAAGTTATTCAAGGCAAAGATGCAAAAGGTACAACTGATCTTTCTCACACTGAACACAAGGAGGGAGGAAGAAGAAAAATCCCCTCTGCCCTCTCTCATTTAAGGGAAATTCCTCTTCAATACAACCTGAGGTTTTTTTTTTTTTTTTTTCTTATCATAATAACATTGTAATCACCAAGTTAATTGCTAAAATCTGGCAAACAGAAGTCAGACCGGGCAGGAAGCTCGAGCGGCCAGATGATCCAACAGGTTGTAAATAAACTCCCGGGTTCGCCAGATTTATTTAGAAGAGAAAACAACTTTCAATGTCAGAGAGGAATTGTTACGATTTCAGTCAGTAATGTGGTTTCGATGTTTAGATGCTGATGTCGTCATAACCAAAAGACATGATGGCGAAAAGTCCACAGACCAAACAAACTGCAGAAAAATTATAAACTTCCTCAAAAAAATAAGGGATTACATGCATGCAAATGGGAAAGAGGAGGCAAATAGTGTGTTATTATAATCAGATCCTCCTCGGTATCTTGCAGGTCGTTGAATTCTTGAGGATGTGCAGAAGCTGTTGAGGCCTCTGCCTGCACTTAATCACGATGTCTCGAAATGAGATCCGCGGCGGCCGCGAGCAGCTCCCGGGGGCCGGCGGCGCACTCGTACGTTCGGGAAGGTCAGGCCCCTATTGTGCTCCTCGATGGTCAAGTGCTCTTTTTTAATCACGGAGCCGCTCTCGCTCCGAGTGTCGCAATCATACAGTTACCAGGATCCTGTTGTCAGAGCGGCTGACCCGGACAGATTTGAATATGCACGTTTTTTTTTTGGGGTGTAATTAAATTGTTGACCAAGTGGAAGCAGGTGGAACATTTGGCAGCTTTCACCTGTGACATGACTTCATTCTGCAATTTACTCCCAATTATCTCAACTTTCACCGTTTCCAAGAGCAAATTTATGTACGAATGAAACTGAGCCGACACGTAAACATTTCAAATTATGTTTACATTTTGATTTTGCACAAAATTTGTAGAGGTCAAATGCTCTTCATCAATCAAAGAGTTTGCATCTTCTGATTGATGCAAAAACTGGTGTCATATGTAAATGATGGAAGGATGTAAGATTCATCAAGAAAGCGAAATGATCTCGTTCCCGCTTGTGATCGAGCTTATTAGTCTCTCTTACGCTTGAAATGTATTTTGTATATGAGGATTTTTTGTTCATGGAACTAAAAAGCGAAGGCACCAATCAGATCAACCAGTTTCCTTTTTCATTTGCTTCTTTTTGTGTTCAGTCTTCACTTTGTAACATCCTGGCTTTTTCATCCCAACTCCTGTGAGACGACACAAAGTCGGTTCCCAGCATTTGTAATTTTCTACAATTAGTGGTCCAACATACACACAAACACACACATGGCGCTCCACACGAACCGGAGGCCGATTGAGAAGATTGGCCCACCTAGGCTAAGAAGTTCAGGACGTATTACGTGTGTTAGTGTTTGTCGATTTCTGGCTCTAATCTGTGCAAATCTCTGTCTCTGGTTTCTACCTCGGCCTCGTGAGATAGTCCAGGACTGGAAGCTCCTGAAGGTGTGTTTTTTAAAGCATCAGGCTGAATTTTACCGGAGGAGCAGGAAGGACTCCAGCGAAGGCAGCTGTAAAAACACAGAGACGCAGAAAGGGAGCAGCAGACTCCAGGTGACTGCACACCTTGACTTCCATTTATCAAAACCCTGTTTACTCTGGCTGACAAGGCCGAGCCGCCGAGGCATCGACTTCCCCGGCAGAGATGGATGCGGCACGCTCGGCGGCTGTGAGAAAAGCCTGGCAGCTGTGGCCGGAGGCCGCTCCCCGAGGTTTGGAGGGGAATTGGTGTGACACCGAGGCGGCAGAGAAGAAATACATCAGGGTTTAGAGACGTTTTGTCTTCAGTCAGCTTTTAAAATTTAATTAAAGGTTTTGTTGAGTGTTAAACACACACTGCTGCATATTCACACCTGGGAGCTGCCCATTTTAATAAAAGTGCTCAGAGTTTGCCAGGTAGGAAAACAACACGCCCCCAACAATCAGGTGCGAGGGACCGAAATCCAGATTTGAGTTGGAGCTGCTGAGGAAAAGTTCTTGTTGTACTGGGCAGCGCTCAGGACTGAGGTCATGTGTTTTTAAAAGTAAAGAAGGTCACCACAGACAAATTCAATTAAATGCATAATTGGAAGAAATTAAGTGTTTCTCATTTTCCAAACCTGAATTTGTCAGAGATGAAATCCAAAAGCAGCCAGTCATGGTCTTCTACACTGGAATAAGATATAGTGCTGTGGTCATTTCCTTAATCACACTAATTTAGTAATAAATAACATACAACACAAATATGAAGCGGTGAAAGTATTAAAATTCTGTTTTGACAAATCGCAGATAAACAGTGGAAAAGACTTGAGGCTGTTCTCATGTCAGCTGATGTTTTAATGCTGCACAGTCACAAACAAACTCTCAATTAAATTAGCACAAACCAGTTGACATACAGTAACCTCAGAGCGAACCCAGAGCGGGGCCCCTGGACGTCAGGGGCCCCCGGGGGGCAATTGCCCATTTTGCCTGGGTGGTTGTTGCGAGTGTCTTCAGGACTCCTCGTTCCCTCCTACAAGGAGAGAAAAGACAAACACAGGCAGATCAAAGGTCGGCAGCACAGTTTAGACTTCAGCACAGAAACAAATTATGTTCATAAATACGACTAAATGATAAATAATCCTTTCCTGGACCACCGTTACTTCCTGTTGGAGCTCAGTTCCTCTGCCCACACAGCTCACACTCTTTGGCTTTTGTAGGGCAGCGAACATGTGACACAATAATGTAATAAGGTAAGCTGCACTTAAATACAGGAGAGGCGTATTAGATATTTTTACAGCTTAAAAAGAATGCATAATAACGTGCTGCTGAAATTGCCGCTGGGAGTTGGAGAGCAGTGTAGGAGGGTGGGAGAGGATTGTGCATGTAAAAAAAAAAAAAAAAAAAAAAAAAAATCTCTCCTTTGCCGTGTTCCTGAGCTCAGATAAGCCAACATTTCCTCCCTGTTTGGGTTTATTTTCCTACAGCTTTCGACTCAGGCTTCATATCCCACGCTACAAAGCCTCTGCTCAGCTGAAACCGTAGCCATCTAAAACCTGGACTAGTGGTGTCCTCTTCCATGACCCCCACCTCCAGTGTTGACCCTCCAGCTGATACCCCCCGAAGTACACAGGAAGCATGCACGCCATCACGAGACGTGCACGGAGGAAGCGCGTACATAATTAACATTGCACTCGTGCGCTGGGCGTTGTGCAGAAGCTGCAGCTGAGCAGCGAAGATGGAGGCGAAAAATGAGACGGAGTAAGTGGAAGTAAAAATACAAACAGAAAAATCTTTAATTGTTAAAAAGCTATAATTTTTTTTTGCATCTTTTGCATTGATCTATTAATAAAATAAAAAAGCTGATTGTTGCAGCTTTAAATCTTGATCTCTGCCGTGTTGCAGACAAACGCTGCTCCTGAAACTTCAAAGAGCTGGAGCTGGGCTAACCTGGGAATGGCGTGGGTGCAATCTCACATATAAACTGTTCCCGTCTTTTTTCTTTTTTCCTGTTGCTGAGGAAAATAAACGGCCGCGGAGCCCCTTTCCCCCTCAGGCTCTCTCCCACGTTTAGCACGTTATCCTCCACATCTGTAATAATAAGGGGTCATTTGTTGTGATTACGGCTTTTATCTGCGACCTGCATCTTACATCCACAACATCCTCTCCGTTACACCTTCCTCCCCGCGCCGGCCGTGTTTACACTCGCTGTCTGAGGAGGCTGCGCTTCATGCGCTGGTACTGTGACCGATACGTGTACACAGTGACAGTGTACAATAATATACAACACAGTGATACTTGGAGTAAAATACACACTGATTGTTTTAGCATTTATCCTGCTTCAAGTAATCTGGAGAAGTAAAAACCAAGTATGTGTTGAAATACATCACACATTAATAATAGTTATAGCTGTTACTGCTAGATATTCTACTTCTAATACTACTTCTTTTCATACTGTGAGTAATACCCTGATACACTAAAAATACATCACATTTATGTACTTTTCATAATACACAAATATAAGTACACAATCAGGACATACCTTTACAAAGCTGACTCTTTAATTAGCAAGCTGGTGAGTTAAATTAGCAAAAGTGATAGTAGCTGAAATATTGAACGACTGCGGCTCAGACCAATCAACATTAGAATGAACTTGATTTCTGATGTTTTTAATTATAACATGATCAAAAAACGAAACAGAGCTGATGGATGTTTGGTTGATTGAGCATCTCGTTATTTTTAGTTTGTGATCTTTTATTGCAAATTGCAAAATGATTAAATTTGGGTGAGTGACATTTTCAGAAATGTTGATAAGTTTTGCAGTGAATTTGGTTGATTGTCCAGCTGTAAGTACTTACTGTTACTGCATTTACTGTTATTTACTCTATATATCGTCATGTATTTTAGATAACTGTGACACATTTTCATTTCTTATTGTGACGACCTCGATGATGCTGCTTCTGTTATCACTGTTTCTCAGTGATTAACATCCTCCTCTTCCATCTTGTTCAGTCACACTGGCATTAAAGCCAACAACAGGAAGAAGAATCGGTTTGAACGCCGTGTTTGTGACTTTGTTTGTGCGGTTCCACGTGTCGACTTTTGTCCAGCCAACACTTCCCTTCGCCTCAGCCATCCCTCAAAAGAAAGCGATCTCTTTTGTTGGCGACGTGGAAAACATCGGGGCGTCTCCCGGATTTGGTTTGAGCTCCGGGGAACTTGTCGGGGGACGTGACAGTATTGTGTCGGAAGAATAATGTAAGTTGTCAAAGCGGTAAACAGCGACGCGAGGAGTCGTCCCGCGAGGTGACGAGCAATAGTAACGGTGTCAGAACCGTCTGCGGCCCTGACATAATAAAAGGCAATTACTTCCTCGTGAAGCGGCGTGAGGATGGATGTGAGAAGAGAAATGAAGTTTTATAGGGTCGAGAAATGTCTGGATCCGTTTGTGTTGGGGAGAAAAAAGAGCGCGACAGCAACATAAAGACGACTTATTCATATGTCATATTTTGCTCTTATTGTCTTATGTCCTCCCAGGTTGTCTCGTGGGCATATTAACTCGTCTCCATAATGTTTTTAGTGCTGTTTTGTGATCTTTATAAGCTCGTTCGTCTTTATATTTTTACTTTTAGCATCGCTTGCACACATTAGGGGCGATGTCTCTTCCTTATTTTTCTTGGCAGATTTTATGTTTTAGCAGTGAAAGGTTCACTGGAGAGACTCTCATATCTTCTTCAATCTCCATTATCCCTTCTTCCACACCTTAGAAGAGATTAGAGCGTCGCTTGCTATCTTCATCCAGATCTAACAGGATTAAGGGGATAAAAAGACACACTTTTACGTTTCCAGACAATTACCTTTTAAAAACCCACTTCAGCTCAGTTTATCCTCTTTTTTTGTTTGTCAAAAAAAAAAAAAAAAAAGATTTCTCCCACCTTTTTTTCCCCCCTCAGCTGATACGAATCAGTGGTGAATCAGAAGGTGGGTGAATCCAGCCTGTAATCATCACTTTAACAACCATCAGTGTGAATATAGGTGGATTATATTTAAGCTTTTATTGAAGCGATCTCGCCTTCGGGGTTGCTTCACCCAAATTACAAATACAAATATTTTCTCTCTTTCCCCTCATGGTGTTGAGCCGTGCAGAGACAGTAGTTTGGCTTTTTTTTATCCAGATTTTTGCTGCAAAACAGGAAGATGTCTCCTTTATTTTGAACCATCCTGAGAAATCACTTCTTCAATCGTCATCCGTTTTACTCAAATATACTTAAGAAAGATAAAGGTGGTGTTCTGTAAAAAATGGCACATTTATCTCTCACATTGGCTGCAGAATAAATACAAGAATTGAAACATTTGTTTGTTTTTACACAATGAACTGTGTTTCAGATCAGATATGTGAGGTTTGTCGTCCTGTGTGACTTAATCTACATGTTACTCAGAAAGAATATTTGTATTTAGAGATTTATGTTGTGTTTTCTTCATCACACACACACACACACACACACACACTTTGCAATCTTTACACATTCTTGCATGAGACTTGATATAAACAAATCCACTCACTCACTTCATGCACATTTTTTGAACTATATTTTATTATTTGCACACAATTTTGCATATTTTTACTTGGTTGTTCACGTAACTTCCTTCTTTTTAAGTAGATACATCACTAAATTTCTATTCAACTTCCACCATAAACTAAACTGAATCTTAACCTAAAGCCAAAAGCTAAAAGTCCGAACCTTCAAAGGAGCCAAACCTTCCTTCACTTCCCGTCTCTGCGACCACTTCTGGCACTTATCCCTCAAATTACAGTATCAGCTATTAGACAGAGGGGACACAGAATTAGGCCAATCCAGGTGGTTTGAACCAGACGAACCCCCCTCCTCCTCCTCCCCCACACACCCCTCCCCAGAACAGCCCGAGCGTTACTTCCCTAAACCCCCACAACCATCCGACTGCAGACAGTCGCCCCCCTTCATTAAATCGAGGCCCCAGGTGAACTCCTTCTTGGCTCAGGCCACTGCCGCCTCCTTCAGCGGCAGCACAGACAGAACCAGGAGGAGGGGGGAGGTTTTGATCAAAGTTGAAGGTGTTCAGGCTCGCAGACAAACAGCACATTCATCTTTGTGGCGTTCACATGATGCAACGCACACTTCCTGCCCGCTGTCATTCAGGACGCACGGACACACGCAGGTCACCACGATGATATCTGGAGCCGCCGAGCTGTGACGCTGTTACTGTAATTTCCAGCAGTGAGAGGCCAGATTTAGCTTGAGCCTCGGGGCTTTATATATCGCCGCACACTTCTGAGAGACAAACACGCACTGTATCATCTTCGGTCCAGCTGATGTGATTGTAGGACGTAATGTGAAGTCATTGATGGTTTCCTTTTGTCAGAGCTGTCTGCAGGAAAATGGTCGTTCTGGTGCTGCATTAAAGTAATACGGCTCCATTCTGAGCTAAAGACACATTGTGTGATGGAGGGAAATGGAAAAGTGTTCATTTAAAACTTTAATACTCGGCAAACTTTCTTTTCCTGTATGACATGAGAGTAATGTGAAAGCAGAGGAATCAAAGTGCAGAGCTTTACTATCACGTAAAAACATTTCAGGCCTTTGAAAATGTAACATAAGTTTTATTTAAAGGGTAACTGGGATTATTTTACACATGAACGTCTGTTTTCAGTTGTTGTGTTTCACAAGGAGCTGCACGAAATCTGACAAATGCTTCAAGTGATGTCGCTTGATGCCAGATTCTGTCGAGGATGCACACAATAAAAATTACACTGCATCAATTTTATCCTTTTTTAACTGTAAAAAAATCAGTCCTCTTTTACCTTTAATGAACAACATCAACATAAAGTATTATAGTAGCTGTTTTCAGTGTCAAATCGTTGCAAGACATGTGTTTTAGAAACCGACAAAGATCAGTGAACATGTGTCATCCTTTAACCAGGAAGCCTGTCTTAATCTGCTCAATTAAACAAAATAATATTGTTGCAATGCAGGAAGAATGAGAACCTGAGCTGAGTCATTGTAAAGATATAGGAGGCAGACTCGTGACCTTTGACCTCATACGATTAATGTTCTTTCCACCTCTTTCATTTAACCACCAAGACTATAAACATTATAAATGGACACATACTGAACAAACGGTGTATTTTTAACTTAGCAAAAACCCTGCTGTGACCCCCAAACTGCCCAAAGTGGTCCCCGATTCCTGTCGGGCTCCTCATGTTGAGAACCGCTTTGTTAATGGAAACCAAACAGAGATGGAGAGAGAGCAGACAGAGCGTTGCTTTTGAAGTAAGTTTGAAAAGTGAAAAAGTAGACAAACAGCACATCAATAGAGCAAGTTCAGCAAACTGAAGAAAATACAAACAGAATGAATGTGTAGTTCACAGCAGGTGGTTGGCTGCTTCTTGTCTTTTTCCTACAGGCACAAGAAACTGTATGGTTAAGTGTGTGTGTGTGTGGGAGTGTGTGTTCTGAGCCTCCCCTGCATTCTTTTCTCTGTGTGTTAGCAAACGCATCGACACGCATCCTTGCATGTAAGGCTTTGTGTGTGTGTATGTCTCATCCTCTCAGGCGCTCAGGAGAGGTGTGTGTGTGTTTGTGCATGTGTGTGTGTGCATGTGTGTGTGTTTGTGTAGTATGGATCGGGTCAGTGCAACCAGGCATGTTTTCAAACACAAGCTAGCAGTCGGATCAGGGTTCCTACACAGGTCTGTCAAGTGTGGAAATGTATGAAAAAGAGAACAAAAGTATTGGTTATGTCCAGGTTTGGATCTGACACAGCAGAAGCTCAGGGGTCGGATGATGGGGAGAACCTTTGGAGAACGAAAAAGCAGAACAGATCCGGTGGTTTGTTGCGACTTGCGCTTTACAACAGGGGTCACAGGTCGCGGAAGTTGTGAGCTTGAGGAGTTATTCTTAATTTCGGCGTGAGATGAGAGAGTTTTGCTTTGAACCTGTGACTCAGCTGCATCCAGGTTCTTCAGGTTTGCTCGAGCAGCTGCCAACACATCACAGGTAGCAGTGATATCAAACCTCTGTCTTTGTCTTCTGTGCTCACAAGAACGAAAAGCTCGCTGAAAGCTGGCATCACACGTTTGCTCAGATTAAGACTTTTCTTCTTCATCATCACTTTCTGATTCAACTCAAATTTTGTCAAAGTTTTGTGAGGCTGATTGTGTTTTGCACAAACTTCTTCACCAACTCTTCGTCACTGTTGAACATGAATTGTTTCCAAACGTCTCTGGTGGCGTCCTGCTGAAAGTTTCCGTGCAGTGAATTTTGGACAAACATCCTGTGTCGTCTGTGGCGGCTGTGTGCAACAGACCTGAAGGTTCGGCACGAATGCATAAATCATTACAGCTCTTGAACCACATGGGTACTTGTATCGAACACAACTAGAAGCACTAACAGTTATTCTTGATCAGTTCATTGTTTGATCTATACGATGCTGCTCATAGTTTCCAAAACCTCAAGTTGATGCCTTCAATTTTCTTGTTTTGTCCAACCAACAATCCAAAACCTGAAGATATTCAGTTTATTATCACATAAGACAAAGAAAACCAGCAGATCTGAGAAGCTTAAAGATAGTTTCCTGTCAGTCAAATGATTGATTAATTAACTGATCATTTCAGCTGTAAACACAATTGATGAGGCACAAATTATTCTTTTGCAAAGATATATGATAAATACAGAGACAATACTCAAACAAAGTGTTTGATACACACTTCCCATAAGTCTCTCTCTTGTCCCTGAGCACGACGGCCATGTTGGAAGTCTTCCCCTCCTGCCACCGTCTGCTGTCACCAGAAGCTCTAAACTCTTTATCTGGGTTCGCTCTGGAGGAACAGCGCCCTCCTCCTGCTCTGAGCCGTAAAGCAGTCCAGCAGGTCGCCCTCCAAATCTGAACAGGTGGCTCGTGATGAAGAGCGGGTGCAGAGACTGTTGGAACAGACTGACGCTCGTATTTTTATTGTAATGCACCAAAATGCGTCGGGTAATGGCTTATTAATATTAAAATAATCAGAGTTAATGGTGCATCTAATTTCAGGTAGGAGCGGAGTCGGTCTGGCCCCAGCGCAGCAGCTTAAACACTGCAGAAACACTTCAAAGTGTTCCCATAGAGTTGCATGGAGCAGTGTGTTTGAGAGCAGAGGGGGACTTTAGCACACCAGATGGATTCTGTCACGCTCCGGCTCGAGGCCTATCTGCCGGCCTCAGAATTTCATTAGTAGCTTGGCCCCGGTCGCAAGTTTGAAGAGCATAAGAGGTTCGATCAAAGGATTAGCAGCACATCTGAAGCAACAAATGGTCCACTTTTTTTTTTTTTTTTTTTCCCTTCTCCTTTTTTTTTTTTTTTCCTTTCCCCCCCCTTTGCACCCTCCCACCTCCACAAAGTGCTCAGACCTGGCCAAAACACAGGAGGGGGGTAAGAGAGACAGACACCAAATGTGATCAGACGTTGCAAAAAGACAATTTGAAACAAGATGATTTTGCATAATAAATGTGATTATAGACGATAGAATTCTCGCCTGACTCTTTGATTTTGCTCTTTTTAACCGTCACAATCAATAGATCAACATCAAAATTTGATCTCGTGATTATTAAATCGAGATGTTTTAGCTTAAACAACCACTCCCCCCCTGCTGAGCGCTCCAGTAGAAGTACCTCCTTTTATTCCAACTCTATCATTCATGTTAATTCACCACAGCGTGATGTTTAATGCCAGTTTGCGATTGGTTCAAACCAGGTGGCAGAGGTGAAAATCAGCCTCGGCTCGAACAACATGAGCAGCCCTCCTCTTCCTCGGGCTGCTTGAACGCACCGTTAGCGAACAGTGTGTCCAGTGTTTTTGTGTTTTATTTCCACGTCGCTCTTCCTCCTCTGTTTGATCAATGAACTCAATTACAGCCGTGTCCTGAGGTTCCTCTCACCACGGCACTCTCTCTTCCTCCTCTCTCCGATGATGCATCACACGAGCCACACCTGACACCTCCACCCTCCCCTTTAAAATCTCTTCAATAAATAAGAGGGGCATGGTTGGAGCACCCAGGCTTCCTGCTCCTCTCTATCTCTCCGTCTTCCCACTCCGACCCTCACACTCTCCCTTCCTAACAGCTCCGGCGCCCAGCCTCCGTCTGATTCCTCTCCGCAAGGGTAGCCTCTAATAGATTCCCCCAGCTCCCATGTATTATTAATGCTTACTGCTCTCCAAGGTGGCAGTGACAAATAGGGAGCAAAATTCACTGACTAGCAGTGAATGTACTTTTTAGTCATGCTTGAGCTTCCCCTAGTCCATACTGCTGCCAGTTGGAAGATTTCTCTCTTTTCTTCTCCTCCTCTCGCTCGTCATCTTTCTTCTTCTCTGCTTTTTCCAGCCTGGCTGCGATGGAGGAGACCACATGCAGGGGCCGTGCGCATTTTTGGGTGCAGGTGCAAAATAAAAAAAAAAAAAACACAAGTTAAGACGCAAATGCACATTTTTGGTTTGTGCTTAAAATCCATGAGCTTCCTTTTCCTAGTTTGAGTTGCTCTTCCACACTCACGCCCTCGAGGGACAGCGTCTGCAGAGGTTAACCCAGATTCATGTGTCTCTCCGGGACGTCACCTCTCCCTGATCCCCTACCTGGATGTGACAGAAACAGGAGCAGCATCACAACGCTCAGCAGCTCAGCTCACGACGAATCACACCTTCCCGACCTGTCGGCCGTTGTTCACAGATGAGACAGACTCACCTGGAAGCGCTCGCCCGAGTCTCGCTTTGTCGCCCGATGAAAACTGGACTGACAAAACATATGTCACACGGTCGACACCTTCATCCTGGTGCTGCTTTTTTTTGGTGCTTCACCTTTTTTTGCTGCTTCACCTGTTGAGCTGCAACCTGGTTTTACACCCAAATTTCTTATAGATTTACAGTTTTGAATTTGACTTTTAATGCATTTAGTTTTAACATTTTCATGAGCGCAGTTATATCGATGAATGGCCTGATCTCCTTCCTCTTTGCTTCTCTCTCTTGATCTGATCAAAGTGTCTGATGCATCTGGCAGAATTTCTTTAGCTGTGTTAACGTCCTGAGGAAATCAAACCTGGAACCGCATTTTACGTCACAGAAGAAGAAGAGCAAGCAGTTTTAATAGAAATGTTCTATTTGAACTGAGCAGATTTTTGTTCACAGCGTGTTAAATCGTGAAAAAAAAAGGTTTAATGTGAACCTGTTAATATCTGTTTGATCGAGGTTTAACACGAGCGCTCCTCCCCCGACTCTGTCAAGGCGTCGTTCACAGGTTTGCTGCAGCTGAAATAAGTAATTACAGCGGTGGGTCAAACCTCTTCTCAACGGTTTGGAGGATAAGGTTGGTGGGTTCGATGCTCTCTTGTCTCAGAGAAACCCCTCATCCTCCTCCTCCTCCTCCACCTCCTCCTCCTCCTCCTCCCTGCCTCCGTCTTCATTCGCCGAGCGCCGTGACGCGAGAACCCGCTCTACAGCTGTTCCCCTGTTGATCAATTAAAAACATGCTTTGGTGAAATAATTAGCTGACATTTGCTCCTACTTAACAGATGTTTCTGTGGATTCTGCCTGTAAAAAAGTACAGAGGTGGAGGAAAGGGTGTGTGTAGTGTTGGAGTAGGGGGAGGAGGGCCTCTGCACATCCTCTGCACACACACACACACACACACACACACACACACACACACACACACAAAAGCATCTCCTGCTTGCATTTCAAAGTTGTGTACATCTTTTAATGCAATTACGAGAGGTGGGCCCTTCGCTGAAATGATTTGAATGCTAATTTGAGCGCTGATCATCATAGTTAACCATCGTTTACATAATTACCCTGTAATTAGCATCACATTACAGCAATATTATTGGCATTAAGCAATTAATTAAACCCAAATATGGATTGTTGCGTTGCATTGTTTGCGTGTTTGTGTTCGTCTCTGCTTCCATAATCATATTTTTTTGTTTTGAACCAAACCAAAATCCAATGCTCCCGTTTCTTCGATTGCTCTTTCCCAAACAACTGTTTTCACTTGGCTACTTTTGGCTGCATTTGAAGGCTCCTGGAGTCGGAATATTGATTTGGATCCCACTTAGAAAACAAACAGAAACGCTACATATATATGTGTGTGTGTTTGCGAGAGGAAGAGTAGTCGTCTCCCCTGCACAGCGTCCTCTTCTCATCATCATCATCATCATCATCGTTAATCAAATAAATACGCTCCGTCCTCTGCGTGACATCTTCAGCGTGGAGATGAAATTCCCTCTCCAGACTCTCTCACACACACGGTGAGGGAAGTTGAGGAGGAGGGAGGAGGTCGGAGATGGGGGGGGGGGAGGCGCAGCTTCCCTAATGGCGGACGGCTTGTCAGGATTAGGGCAACGGGGGCTGTAAAATCTACGCCTGATGAGGTGACTAGCTCTCCCTCTCAGCTCCAGCGCCTTACAGATTTGCCCACCTCTCCGGAACTTTCTCCCCCCACGCTGCCGCCGCCGCCGCCGCCGTGCTTGGGTGCAGCTCTCTCCCCTTTTGAAGTTTGAGTGCGTGCTTCGAAGCCATCCATCCGAGCCCCCCAACTTTATGTTTCAGGCTAAATTGGCTTATTTCATTACCATTCAGGTGAAGATTGTGGGGGTGGGGGGTGGGGGGATGGAGGGTTCTTCTTTTGGATTTCTTCTTAAAGCAGCTTCTCAAAAACCTCCTCTTTAAAAAAGGAGCGAGAGAAAAAGCAGCAGTGGGATGTCAGCGCAGGGTGAAGCAGGTGCAAAAGGTTTAACCGTTGCCAGCCGAGACGCCAGGCCAACTCTGGCAGCTAATCCCCGAGGTATTTAATGAACTTTTTCTCTTAAACCGCCTCTGCTAATACTCAGAGGCCGTGCTCTTACACGTAGCGAGAGCACTGGAAGCCACAAAAACGACGATAACGTTTTTTATACCTGTAATGGAGGTTTTAAGTGGTCGGCCCTCTGTTTGGAGAAGATTTAAATTTGCAGCTCTCTTCAACCTCGGGCTCGTCTGAGTTTTGTCAGGAAAACCTCTCGAATGCAAACAGTGTTTTATTATTGTTTTTGTGATTATTATTGAGAGGTGGATTGTTTCGCCGGGTTGGGAAATCCGATGGATGTGTGTTTTCTGTGATGCAGTGCTGCAGATATTTGAGCCAACCTTTTTTTTTTTGCTCTTATTTTCATGATCTGCTTGCCTTGTCTGATTTATTAGCGCCCTTCCACACTTCCACCTCTAACGAACACACACACACACACACACACACACCACAAAAAGAAAGCCGAGAGGAAAGATCTCGCGAGCAAGGTTGGCTGTCAGAACAATTGGGAGCGCTGGAAAATAAAGCTTCCTCGCTGGCGAATTACCTTTCTGCCTGTAATTCCAGAGGTTTTACTGAAACATTAAGTGAACAGGCAGGAAGGGAAGAAGAAGAAAAAAAAAAAGAAGCTTGAAATATCCCTCGGCTATTTCTTTATGCTCCAGACGTAGAGAAGCAAAATGAACTCCCAAGTTCAGGTTGAGGCTCAGCTTAGCCCCGAGGTTCTACTGAGGAAAGTGTGTGTGTTTGTTTATGTGTGTGTGTGTGAGGAGATTCGGTCTGATTCCCCCTCCCCTCTCCTCTCACCTCACACACACACACATCTACCCATCCTACAATAAATGAAGTGACAGGACAATTTGCATTACTGCCCTTGACTTGAGTCTAGCATTCAGTCAGACAAACACAATCACACACGTTCATCACAACAAGCTCAAAATCAGCGTTTGCTTTCTTTATTTTACCTTCAACACGCTCGTCTGACGCCATGAATATGCATCTGCATTTGCAAAATTCACGTGGAATAAGCTTCGGTGTTTATGCCTGTTTGTAGTCATGTGTCACGTCCTGTTTGGATCTTCCCGGTAAAGCCTCGGGGTCAGGTGTTAGGTTCAACACTTGTGCAGAAATCAGGATGACCTGTACGGCCTCGGGGCTGCGACACCACACACAACAAACCGACAGAGGCAGGGCGCTAACACTGCCAGCGTGCAATCATGGCCAGAGCAAGGCATTAATTATGTCTCCGCCGGTTCAATTCCTCAATACGACAAAAGCACCAGACTTAACTTATTGTTATTTCTTTAATACGAGTGTTGATTTTATAGAAAAAAACGCCTGAAAGCTTGTTTACTTGCTTGTTGTCCGTCATTACGGAGTCAGACTTCGATGCATGTTTTTGACGAGCCTCACTGGAATCGACAGGAGGACTCTGATGGCCTTTCTTCAGGCTTTTCACAAACACAATTTTCCCCAATTTTAACGATAACAGTGATGGAAGGATTAATCCAAAATCATAAACAGAACAAAGCAGGAGGTGGTAAGAACAGGTTCAGCTCTTTATTATACTCAATTATGTTGTTTGGTTTTCATCTAATTCCAAATGTGAAGGTTCACAGCTCAGGGCCTTGGATTGACTTTGGACCAATAATGAAATACAAATAACACAGCTTTTAAAATGGTTTTTTGTCCTTGAATAATAGTAATATTTATTTGCAGTAGTACTATGAACAGGTAAACAGAACTCCTTCATTGAGCTAATCGATAGCAAAACATGGAGCCGACAGACACAAATATACGTTTCAACCTGTGATGAACAGTGGTGAAAAGGTTGTGTTTGAGGTTTTTCATGTCGTATCATACTCAAGATTCAGCCTTCCTGGATATTTGATGCCGCCCTGAATGCATCATCATGTTCTGGCTGTTGTTGGATGAAAAGTGAGACTTGACAAAAGAACTGAAAAATGCTTAAATTACTTTCAATCTTCTAGAAAATCACGAGTTTTGTTTGATTAAAGTTCGACTGAGATGGACGATGATCAAAAGATAAAAACAACCTGAACCTGAATCGAAATGAGACGTCACATCTAAGAAAGCTTCATACACAGTAAAGTCACCCAGCGAGTGTGTCAGGATGTGAAATGTGGCGACAGAGCCGCGGTCACATGACTGGACCCTCAGAAATGAAGAGAGTGGCGTCAGCGCCTCTCTGGCCGTCCAGCCGTGGCAGATCAATAGACTCGCCAAGCGTCCGACACGCTGCCTCTCTGACGGAGGCGTGCCGGAGCACGGGGCCGGGAATAAGTCGAGGGGTTCGGGGCGCGCCGCTCCATCATGGCGTGTCACGGCGATGAAATGAGTTGTCTCCAGCCACCAGATCGATGGCTGACATAAGAGCGTCTGGCCGCTGAGTTTGGCGAGTGGAGGGAGGGAGGAGGGAGGAAGGAAAGAAGGGGAGCGGGCGTCCTGAAGTTATTACCTCCACCTCGCTGTCAGAAATCACGGCGTGATGCATTACATGTGTTCCCTGTTGTGTAGTGTGTGTAAGGGGAGCACAAACAGAGGGGAACGGGATGAAAAATGCAGTTTCCGCTCCATTCGTCTCCCATATACCGCTGCGTTCTCACGGACAGGCGGGAGTGTCCCGCCGTACTTTTGTTTCTAAACAGGCATCATTCATCGCAGCGACTCTCTCACAACCGAGAGATTCACGTTCTGCATTTGGAGCTTGGAGACGTCACTTTCATTCATAGTGAGCAAGATGAAGCTGAGGCGAGATGGAAAAAAATCATCACGTGCACATCTTGCAAACGTCACATTTAGCTTTGTTTTATTTGCAGAATTAATTAATCAACAGAACCTGATAATAGTTTTACAGGAAAGCAAATCGCGTGCACACACACACACACACACTTGAATGGTCAAAAACAAAGAGAGGCTGAAATAAGTCTTTAGCACTGAATGTGAATAACACTGGTTTAGCCTCTGTGCGTGTGATGATGAATACCGTTTAAATAAGGCCAGGCCACGCCCCTTGAATCATTTGATGACGATTGATCGTGACACGCTAATTTTTCAAGGGTAATTTCCAAAATGCGGCTCACACGTAACGTCTGGACTTATTAATACAAACGGCGGGACTTCGTCTCAATGCCCCCCCCCTCCCCCTCCTCCCCCTTTGGCATGCGACGTCGTTCCTCTGCTCCTGGCAATAATAAATCACGCCGTGACAAGTGCCGCACTCTTAACCTTGATGGACTGAGAATCAACGACCCCCTTCAAATAAAGCCTGATTACGCGATTGGCATCGATCATTGCTCTTGTCTGCTTCAATAAGGAGGTGCTTGTTCCGCCGCTTTGACCCCGACGTCCGAAGCTGAAATAAATAAATAAAATAAACGGCCGAGACTTCAGCTTAAAGAACCTCTAATTCCTTTAATGATGACGTACAGGACAACAAGAAAACCTCAGCTTCTTAACAAATCATTTCATTCGGCTGATTTCTCTGCAGATTCTGCATCTGCCGCAGGAGGTTCACGCTCTTCGTGAAGTTCGGAAACAAATGTGGTTCAGTTAAAGGTTAAACACGACGAAATTCAATTAGCTCAAACTCCTCTTTAGGCTCAGATTGTCTTCTCACATTCAAATGAAGGAACCTGCTGAGTGAAGACATTCAATTCAGATGCTGCAAACCCGCCTGATTGGATGGAAATCAACAGATTATCAATGAGGGAAAAGACCAGTCAGACTTTCATGGACTCACCTGATGTGAAAATGATTTGTCACAATGCATAAACGTTCAGTTTGATCACATTATGTGCATTTGTCTGATTGAGGATTATTTCATACTATTAAAGGAATAGATGGATGTTAGAGTGAAATAAACCGGTGCTCCCACTCTGACATGTGAAAGAACAAAAGCAGCGTTTGTGTTATTTTTACTTTTGTCTCGCCTCCACCCGGGGAGGCCAGGGGACCCACGGGTGCTACCTCAGGTCCTGCACGCCGACCTGTCTGTCAGTGTTACTCACAGGGCTTTGAATGCGGCGTGACAGGTGCCAGTCTGCGGTGCCGGGCGATAACGGCGTCGCCCGGCCGGCGCTCGGAGGCGACCTCAGCAGCCGCCTCAACAGATGCAAACATCTGAAGTTGTCGGATTCTTCGGGAACAACAATGGTGTTGTTGCATTTCGGTGGATCCTGAAATGCGTCTTTGTGGTTGATTTATGGGTTCTGAGACCGAGCGATAACCTGTTTAACGCTTGGGTGGCTTTTGTTGTGTTGGTGTGACATTCACCTCTGCTGTCACATGGTTTATGCATGAAGCTGCTGATGCTTCTGGACGTAAAACAGCTGAGATGCTGTTCTTCGCATTTACATGAAGTCTCATTCAAATCAACATGTGTTAGTGTTGTTTTTTGATTTTCTGTTGATGAACTTTGGTTTTCTGTCCCTGGATGCAAACGCTGATGGAGACAATAACAACATTACCTGGTGTGAACTTGTAGAGGATCAGTTAAATGTGACGCAGTCAAGGGGGCGGAAACAGAAACCTGCGCTGTTTCCCAAAGGAGAGAGCTGGTATTTCTGCCCATATAACCACCTTCCTGTTTACATGCCAGTGTGTGTGTGTGTGTGTGTGTGTGTGTGTGTGTTGGGGTGGTAACAGGTGTCTCACACACACCAACACACACATGCATATGTTAGAAAAGTGCATGTGCACATAGACAGAAGCTTTTGAGAAGAAAGCCGGTGAGAAGAAATTACAATTGCAGATACTGTAAACATAGATGTACAGGTGGCTTCAAATATCATATACAAAGCAATAAAAATAGCTTTAGGTGTCAAATAATCAATTTCAAGTCTTTGTTATTTGTTAACCATCATATTGATTTTAGTTTTAGCTCGTATGGCTAATGTATTGATTTTTGTGTCACAGTTTTCTCCGACTGAAAGCCGAGGCCTTCACTAAACCTCTGTCACGTCCAGTTTTCAAACCCAGAATTGATATTTTATGTCTGCAATGTGACGTTAAATGTAAAAATTTTAGACTTTGCATCATTTGCTTTTAAAATGTTCATATCCTTAAGAAAATATGAGATCATGACGAGAAGTGAAAGTAAAATATACCTGTAAATACCTGTGCTGCGTCAGTTTTGACCGCTCTGTTTGAAATCAGCGAAGACACAGATGCTGAAGCGCCTCTGTGACGGAGACAACTTTGCTCCTGAGCAGCAAGAAACAACAGAAACAGAATAAGTGTCGTGCCAAGAATCGTACTCATCGTTCCTCAGAAACTGAAAGGATCAGAGTTGTTTTTGCTTCTTCTTGCTCAGAATTTCTGACTAACATCTGTTAGTTGTGAATAGTTGCTGGATGTGTGAGATTGTTGTTGGTCAATGGCTTCTAACTCACACACACACACGCACACACAGACACACACACAGAAAAAGTCCAGCCTGTCTTCTTCTTCTTCTTCTTTCTCTGCCCTCCCTCTCAGCACATTTCCCTTCAGAAGCCTCTCTGCTCCTCCCACACACTGGAGATCAATTTGTCTTGCTGACAGGAATCCATATTTTTCTCATCGCAGGTACCGCTTCTTCCAGAACCCCCCACCTGCCCCCCACCCCCCGCTCGCATCCCGCCCGCAGTCCAACCCACCATCACCTCCCTGCAACCGTCCATCCGCCTCCCCACCTCCGACCCCCGTCCGAGTGCAGCTGAATCAGCTCTCAGCCCTCGGTGCACGGACAAGAAACAAACATGAACATTTTGCTCTTATATACTCACTGTACACAAATGCATGTAAAAATGTAAAGACACACACACGCTTGAACACACACGCGCGACTGTCCTCCTGCTCTTGTTCAATTTACGGCGTCCCTGCGGTGGTTTTTCCAAAGGTGTTCCATCACTCTGCTGCGAAATCTGAAGGGGGAAAAAAAAACCTCAAAAGTGGGTAGAAGAAGAAGAAAAAAGCAGCAGCTTGATATCAACAGGGGAGCGGATGAGGGAGCGGATGAGGGAGGGAGGCATTTTACAACACGTTTTTCTCTCACCGTTGTCTACCTTGGTCCGAGGAAAGACCGGCGGGCTCCCTCGTGGCAGCCGCCGCGATCAATACTACACAAGAGTTGAATTAGACCTCAAGTGGAGTGCACGTCTACCTTGGCGGAGGCAGGGGCCGACCTGAAATCCCTTGAACATTTACTTTCTTTCCACCGAGTTAACCAATAACTGGATGAAATGAGAGGGAAAAGAGCAGCTGTCTTTCCTGTTTCTTATCTCTGCTGTGTTTTTTTCCCCCCCTCATCCTCTCCGTCTCTTCTCCCCCCGTCCTCCTCGCCGTCGCTCTCGGCACTCAAACTCTCAGTATCTGTTTTGCCTTAAAAGAGTCGCTTGAGCAGAAATGAAATGCACAATTAGCAGATATCCAGAAGAAATGGGACACACGCACATGTGCAGAGAAGGCATGCATGTGTAAGCATTATAACAACACACACACACGTTTCTTCACATATCCTTAATTTAATCATGTAGTCTCATTGACATTGACTCACGCTTCAGCGGCTTCCAGGGACAAGCGTTTTTCAAAGCACTAAAAAGTGAGACATCATTGCTTTAATATTTTTAATATCTTTTCAGCTTCACTTTTCTTATGTGTTCACCGTTCGCCTGTCAATCAAACAATGTGGGCCGGGCCTTTAGATTTTGGTTAAAATCTAAATCTTGGTTTTTGGATTATGATTCCAACAAAAGGAAAAAGTAGAAAGAAGTAAGATACAGGAGATGACATCATGCAGATTTGCACATTATTGTTTCTTACCAGTTTTCCATTTGCAGATTTTTTCAAAATAATACATCCTGTATTTAATATGTTATCATTTGCAACTCTCAACTCTCATGCAGTGAATAAATGAAGAGCGTAAACGAGGAGTGACACTTCTTTGCCTTGTTTTGTTGCAGGACCTGAGCTGAGGATCGTCGTCTTTCCCTCCGCCCCTCGTGCACCTGCCGCCTCCTCTCCTGGTGAATCAGGTAGGTGCCTTTTCTCCGCCTGATGCTTGCAGCTGAATTTGGGTCATGAGCGCTCACACAGACGCACACAGTGGATCAATAGGAGGCACTCAGAGCAGCTGACGCCCTCTCACACCTGATACTGCGCCCAAACACCCTGCAACCCCCCCACGACACACACACTCCAACCTGGCGAGGGACCAATTACACCAACCGGAGGGAATTACCCAGAGTCCCCCTCTTGTCTGGAGTGATATCTCCAAGGATTACAGGTACTTAGCTCCCATTATGTCTGCTCTATTACCTGCCCGCCGCCTCTTAACACACACCGACCTCCTTTGTGTTCGCCTGTTTGCACAACAATCCCTCCCATCGGCCCGCTACCTTTTCACTTCTCATTGGGCGCTTTGTGGGGAGGAGAAAGGTGTGTGTGTCCCTGTGAGTGTGTGTGGAGGAGGGGGTGGCAAACACACATTTTTCTACTCCTCCTCACTTCTCTCTCCAGGTACATGCTGTCTTACTTAGTGCATTTTCACGCTTACACTTTTTATAAACACACACAAAATGTGCTCTCTTAGTCTCACACACACTTTCTCCCTCTGCACACACACTCACCTACCCACTCTTGTCACACAATCTTTCCGCAGAGTCAACACACACACTTTTCAATTAACTTTTTTTAGGCATAAACACACACTTGGCTCGTACTGCACACACACACACACACACACAGGCTTGCAAACAGCTTTCCTGTGCACACACACACTCTCACTTGTGCAAACACTCATCACGTCAACACACCTGTACGCACACACACCCACTTTCTCCAAACACTTATACAAATTATCTCATTGTTGCCAGACACACACGCTCATTTTATCTCCATCAGAAACACACCTTCTCCACACACACACACACACACACACACTCCCAGACGAGAGGTAAGCTGATCTCTCTGACAGACAGACGACTGGCAGCTTGGAGAGCCGAGGGCGCTGAGAAGGTAATTACCCGTGACAGACGTACCTGTGTAGGTTTCACCTCCTCCTCCTCCTCCTCCTCTTCCTCCCTCCTCCTCCTCGCCTCACTCCAACCTGCACTTATCACAGTTACCATCTCACCGCAGCCACTGAAGAGATTTAATTGGAAGATTAAGGTGCTTTAGGCATCGATTTCATGTCGACTCTGTTTATTTTTTTTTCCCCTCTCCGGGGTGCAGAGGCGTTTTCCCACCACTGGAGGCGCTGTGCTGTGTTCTGTGTGGAGTAATGTTGTATTGTAAGGCTACACTTCAAAGTGAAACGATGCTGAAGGCAAAGACATCTCATTCACATTAACTGTAAAAAAAGTCGTTTTCTCTGTTTTGCTATTTTTGCACTTTCCTCACTTTGTTTTCATGCTCTTGACAGAAACATTTAAATTAATTCCACTGATTTTACATCTTTGAGCCGTAAATGGCTTCTCCAGTTGAAACAGGTTGAACGTGTTGACTTGAGTTTGTCTGGTTTTGGTGTCAGTCCAGTTGTTATCAGTTTCCTAGAGTTAGTTTGGAGTTGGCAGATGAGCAGTTTTGAAAACGTCTTCCTTTGAAATGTTTGTTGGTAAATTGATGAAGTGTTTGCTTTTTATTTTAGAGGATGTTGACGTCAGACGTTCGCTGGTTGTTTGTTATTTTCCTCATTGACAGACTTTTCTAACCACCAGTAATTTGGAAGTTCAGGGTTGATATGATCCATTATTTCCCAAAGCTCGCTGGCTCATTGGGAGAGTCGATGCAGCGTTTGATTGACATGTTGAATCGTGAGTCACTTGGACGCATGCATTCGCTTGTGTGTTTCCTCTTGAAATGTTATTTGGACCCTGAGTGTTCTTCATGTGCAGCGATTGCTTTGTTCCACTTTAACACACAGTTGAAACCACAAGTAAACAGTAAGATTCAACTTTCCTGGAAGTCACACTTGGACCAAACTGATATTTGCACATTGAAACTGTGCGGAAAGCATGAAAACACACACCTACTGCTCCTACACACATTTACATACTGTTAATAATTTCAGGTCTCTTTAAGCCAGGTGTTAAAGGGTCCCTGAGGTCGCGTTTCATCAGGAATCAACAACCTGTTATAAACACCAGCTACCTTCCCTTTCTTTCCCCCGTCGACCGCAACCATCTGGCACCAGGCCACAAAAATAGACTCAAAATCGTTGGTAACAATTAGTCGTCGCTGTAGCCGGGGACCACACAACAACCCACCTGATTTTCATAGCCTGTATTTCTTTGCCCCCCTCCCCCGCCCTCATCAGGACGCTATCAATAGCCAGACACCTGTTTCCTGCCAACGCAAGCTAGGCCCTCTATGGCTGCACCTGTATGTGATTACACAAGAGCCTCGAGAGGAGTATTTATATGGATGGGACTGCAGGGCTGATATCAGGCTCTGCTAATGCAATCACAGGAAGGACAGGGAACACTTGACAAGTGTGAAGCAAGCCAACGGTGGGGTGAATTCACTCGAATCAAATCAGGATGTGGATTTTCAAAAGAAGCTCAAACGGGAAATCTTTTGACCCTAAAATGACTATTCAGATGATTAAAATGATTGGTGTGCATGTCGGCTAATCTTAGAGGAAAAGTAGCGTGAAAGGGACAACGAGCATTAATATGAGTATTTGTCCAGGGGTGTTTGTTTTTGCAGATGCTGAGGTTTGGAGCCAATTCCTGCTCCATGTGATGCACCTAAAGGCATTTTCTGCCGCTATGAAAATTTTCAAGATATTTAAATGATGAAGGCTGCAAAGCTGTGTTTGCAAAAAAAAAAAAAAAAATGTGATGCACAATTTTACCTCTTTCCTAACTTTAGTGTCATTGTTGTTCCAAACCCTGTGTCACTGATGGAGCTCTGATTAAAAAGGCGCTTTGTGTGAACACTTGATATGAATCTGATTTCATCCCAGTGTCACAGCATCGCTTTCTGTCTGCTTCTGCAGGCGAGTACGAGCTCACTGCTGGTTGCCTGAGTCAGCCAGTTTGGCAACCAGTCAACCATTAGCTGAAAACTGGCAAGAGCCGTTCATTGTGGATGAAAGTGCCAAAGTCAAGGAGAGGAAAGGCCTGTCTACCAGTCCTGAAGCCATCTTAACACTCTCCAGTATTTGCATGTGATAGCTGCTCTGTATGTGGCGAGACAGGAAGTCGAGGTGTGGAGGTCGTGGTAGTTGTTGGCGTGTCGTACATCTGACTTCCTCCCTTTCTCTCACAGCAAAGAAATTAAGCTTCTGCATGAATCATAACTGTGATCTTTCCCTAAACTTAACCAAATAGCGTGACCGTGGTTTAACTTTACAGACACTGGTATTGATGGAAATATAAAAATTGGATGCTACAAAAATCGTTGTGATTGAGTGTGTGTGTTAATCTGATTGAGTATTTGTTGCACTTGCAGCTTCTGTTGCTCCTGAGGTTTCTCATCTGGATCAAATCTATAACAACAGCTCTCACATGTGATTGTAAAGCCTCTGGTTCAACTTGCAAACTTGTGATTTCGCTTGCCGACCAGTTAACCTCATTATAGATAGTAATTCAGGCCTGACTGATGACTGTCCACCTCAACTCAACTAGAAACGCAGCTATTCAGCAGGGAACCAGTCAGTCAGTCTCCCACGCAGCCAGCCATCCATTACCTCCAAACCAAACAGGGAGCCAGACATCGAGGAACAAACTGCAGAGTCAAGCATGGAAGGGCAGGTGATTAATGCCAACACAGTGTTTCCCTGTTCTTGGCCAAAGTGTTATTGATTTGATTTTGGAGGGGCGAGAAAAGGTTAGCGTTCGGTTAGGGCGGCCGCCTGCGATGGGAGGAGTGACGACCCCTCCCTCCTCGGTGGGAGCTGCCGGAGCGGTCAACCAGGAAATGGAGACAATCCCCAGCCAGGCGCCAAGTGACGTTCTGTCCTTTACACCGCCGATATGTGTGAAGTGGACATTCGCCGCCTATTGAGTGCCACATACTCCTACACCTAACAGGCATTATAAGTTTGAAATGACGGAGCGGTGTACAGTGTCAGGCGGAGAATGTAGGTTGGCTTGGTCCGAATTAAGAATCCAGATCATATTTGCTTCTGATCTCAAAATGCAGACTTAAGCCATTGTCTCATATCGACATCATCAACACGCCCACTCGCCGCTGTGTGAATTCTCCGGACAATGACCTGCTCTGTTCACACATCACACAGACTTTGTATTTGGAGCTGAAGTCTGTTCGATGTCCAGTCCAAGTGATTCGGACATTTACTTTCACACATGCAACTCCTCACAGATTTATTATTATTTTGTATATTGTCTTCCAGTTTTTTTTGTGTATTAGTAGAAAAGACAGACTTAGACTCTCCTGATTTCCAGCTTGAAAAAAATGTGAATATTCTGGTTAAGATTTTAAGAAACAGCAACATTTTAGAGTCGTAGTAAAGTGACATGTTTTAGCAGCACGACAGAAAATAAGTTGATGATGTGTGAAAGCAGAAATGAATTGAATTAAAAGTTTGTGCATTATCAGAACAGCACATTTCGAAGGTTCAGTCCAACGAGGTTAGATCGAGTGTAAGCGTTTCCAGCATCGCTGTTGTGCTTCAGTCACTTCTCCTCCTCCTGCGACTCCAAGCTGTGATCTCGCGACGCAGCGACCGCGGAAATTAAATAACTGCAAAGCATGAAAAAACGTAAATAAATGAGATCCATCCAAAGCAGGGTAAGACACGTTCCCTTGTACATCAGGTACATGACAAGATCACACTCCCGGAGTCGAGTTAATTTTCATCCCCCCACCTCCATCCTTACTCTCCCTCCATCCTCTGTCATTTCAGGGAAAAGGTGCTGTAGCCATATGACAGTAATTAACAACTGACAGAAATATCCCCTCCCTTAACATGAGGTGGGAAATCACAAAAGCCGGAGTTATTTTCTCATTAATTTACCAGCCCTGCTCTATTTTACGCTCCGAGACGGCGACGCAAGTTCCACTTTATTAACTGTTTGTTCGTGTGAGGTTTGGGTTGATGTAACATGTGATCCTTCAGGTTTCTGTCCATCACTTCTCATCACGATGCAGCTTTTTAACCATCAGTGTATCGAGGATGACTTTGATGTGTTCTCCTCTGTGACACATATAAAAGTCCCTCTTTAATAACTAAAATTTTCCTCCAAGATGCAAACATGTGCGACTATTTCCAGGCTCATATTATTGTATTTTGACTCCTTTGTGTCTCATTTTAAACAGGTGTTTCAGGTGAGAGTCACCTGTCAGCAGTTAGCTATAATCCTTTTCTTTTTGTTGCACGTTCATTCGGCGATTTCAGTTACTTTATTATGATTTTCCAGAACTAATAAAGATTGATTGAAGCTGCATATTGTTGATAAAAAGCAGGTCTGTGTGTGATATGGATCACTCAGTTGCTCAGTTGTTTGTGTTGATAATGAACAGTTTGTACAGATCTTTAGACTTTGAGTTTTCAATCTCATGAGCCTTAAGAAGTTGTTGCACTCCTGTTTTGGCCATTTGAGTTGATGAATATTTACGTCCGTGCGTACATGAGAAAGTTTTCCAGGTGACATCTCTGCAGTCGAACATCTGTTATTGTCCACGAGCTTTCTGAAAGTACACGTCTCGTGTGTGAGGTTGGTAATGTGCTGCGTCCGTGCTGCACTCTCAGGGACAGATGGTTTGATATTCACAGATAGCAGACTTTCTTCTTCTACCCTCCCTCTGTCTATTTGGCTACCTCCACTCCCCTTAACTTTCCTTCTGCCTCAATCAATAATAGGATTTGACTGGTATAGATTTTTGAAGTCCGCTCCTTTCAGATTGAAGTCGGCACCAACACCCTTTAGCACCATAAAGCAGTGTTTGGCACATGCTTTTGCAGGTTGGCACCTTTGATTTTAGTTTAGGAAAATCAGATATTCGCCTCCATCATATACTGAATGAAAAGCTTTTAATGTCAGTCTAAACTGTCTGTTTGGACAAAGCCTCATCACAAATACACGCCGAGACAGAAACACCTCCGTGATGCCTCAGGGAAGCTGGAGTTTGTCATTCACATTAACACGAGGATAAAAAGGAAGACAAAGCGTGCAGTGAAGCTACAGACCCCCTTTATATGCCCTGAAACACCCCACCGCCCCGTCACCCCCCCTCTGCTTCCGAGCCGTGTTGCATCAGACTGAGGGGATAGGTGCCATTACGCCTGCATATTTAAAGCCACCTAAATGTGTGGAGCAGGTGGCGCACAATGCACTCTTGTTGTTATTTGGTTCGCGCAGTCAAGATGGCAGATTTCATAATGCTTTCAAATGGCACATAACAGGGAGAAGCCTCGCAGGACTGCCAAGAACAATTTCGCCAGGAGCCAAAGAGGAGCAGCAGGCTGCAGCCCATACCTTTTCAACAAAGAGAAAGAGGAAAGGGGGGATGTCTCGAAATGCACAGTGTGGGATCGTAAATCACCTTTTAACTATCGAGTTTGTTTGCTGAATTCTAATAAGCTTTTTCGGAGCAGGGAAACTGTAAATGATCCCTGCAGCAAAGCCAAAGAGCCAATTAGAAAACTAGATAAATACAAAACAGGTGAAGTCTGTATAAAGATATGAAGCCTTTTTTTTGTTTGGTCGATGCAAAGCAAACTAAAAAGTGGGAATGAGGAGGCCTTGATTTTGCAGTTTGGTGCATTTCATGCTAAACCAATGAAGATATTAGTGATGAATTTGAAAGGCAGTTGAGGAGCGATGAGACTGTTTCTGCCCTCTGGTGCAACATGACATCACCGTTAATGATTTGCTTTTCTTAGGAGGAGAAATTGCTGAAATGTCAATAGATGAACATGAGATAATACAAAAAAGCTCAACTTTATCTTGTGGGAAATTTGCCAACAAGGTGATCGTCAGTCGTCTGTTGATGTCGCCTGCTTGCGCCTTTAAACAAACTAAAACCCTTCCTGTGACTCTCAAACTCACAGCACTAATAGTTCAATCCATCACCTCATTCCTCTCCCCCACAAATAGACAAATAAAAATATGATTTAAGAAAATGATCTCAAACTGACAATCTCCTCTCCGCCGGTCTCTTGGCGAAGCCTCGCTGCTCCGTGGAGGAACTCGGCAGGGACTCGTGTCTCATCCACCCGTTCAAATAAGCCCACAGATGTCGAGAGGACTCCCCCACCAACACCACCGCGCACACACGCACGCACACACACATTCGACCCACCTCCAACACTGTTTGTAATGAAATCTAACACTTGGAAGAGGAGAAGTGGATGGACCACCTGTGCATCCAATTGTTCGGCATTCGCAGACACACAGGAGAGAAGAGAGAGGAGAGGAAGAGGGGGAGAATGGGTGGAGGAATCAAAGCCGCACAAGAACACACACACACACACACACACACACACACACTGATGCACACATGCAAACACAGAGAAGAAAGGCATGAAAACCATTTAGGAGAATTTAAGAAAGGAATGAGCTCACAGAATGTTTTAAAGTTTGTGCAACATGAACAAGAGCAGGACGGCAGCTCTGTAGACGTTTTTTAAACCATTTACCATTTGCTGCAAAAGTGATTTCCAAAATACCATAATGCATCTGTGAACACGTATAAAGACAGGTTATCAATGCTTCTATGAAGGATCAGTAACTGGTGCATGAATAGTGTCATTACAAAAATACTTGTGATAAAGCTTTTTATTACTGCTTCTACAATGTAGACAATTTGCAGGCAGGTGTTCAAAACTGAAAATTAAAATCTGTTTCTAAACTACAAACTGCAGTTTTTAGTTTTAATGTCCCTCAATATTTGCTGCAGTAACATCATGTTATATCTTGGTGATTTTTGCTTATTGAATTTTATTTGAATGTTGTATTTGCAGTGATTAGCTCAGATATTTGGTGAATATTCCAGTTTTCCTATTGTCAGTTCAAATTTTGTGTTATTAGTAAAAGAAAGGATTCGTTCAGTTTGAAGATGATTGCGAGTGGACGATGGAGACTTGGACTCTGATCTACATCATCGTTAGCTTGGTTGAACAGTTCTTCCCATTGTAAACATCCGTCTCAGTTTACAGACCAACTTCCTGGTTTGACTTTGACCTTCTGCTCTCACAGTTGTGTTCATGCAACAAGGGATTATTCCCAGCAGGTGTATCAGGTGTGTTTATTTCTGATTCAAGCTCCTAATCTGAGACCATGAGACAGTTTGTTGCCCTGTTGGACTTTGTTATTTGTCCCCAGATAACTTGATAGAAACAAACACGATGGACAAAACTACGAAACCAGGATCCAAATTGTGGTGAACGTTAATTAAAGGAAATGAGAGAGAGAGGAAAGACGCTGCAGAGGCGACGAGATGGATTCATGAAGCGCACACCTTGTAAACACACTCTTATACACAAGAAGGGAACAATGGCTTCTTTGAAACAAAGCTAGAAAGACACAGAGAGAACGGCTATAGAAAGATGCCAGTGAGCACACGAGCACATGCAAACGCACAAAACAACACACTCGCAATCGCACACCCACACAGACGCACCTACACACTCTCTCTCCCTCCGTCTCACACACACACACACACACACACACACACACACAAACAAGAAAGGAGCAGCAACTACTTAGAAATGAGCCCTGACATTGCTTGTCACAGTCAGAGGCCTTGATCAGGATTTGCTCACAGGACCTCCTACTCAGCACACACACAAACACACACAAGATCTGCGAGCGAGGGGGGGTAAAAAAGCTGAGGGCCATGTTGGAGGAAAAAGGGGAACCCGGCAACATCTGCAGTCTCCGTTGTTGATAGCGTTGCTGCCAGCTTGGAGTCAGATCACAGGGCTGGAGATGCTGCAGTCTGGGCTCTACCTCTTGGCCAACCTCCCCCCTCCTCAGATCCATACTTCCAAACCTCCTAGCTACCACCTGTTAGTTAATTTGCAGCGACGAAAAGGACACCGTGATACTGTGAAGTCGAACTCCTTCCCTCTATCTCCCCTTCTTTGTCTCTTTCTTCCTCTGTGTCGACCGCTCTCTCCGAGCTTCGTACACCCACGACAGAGTTTTCAGGACTTGGAAGGGTTCAGGGCGATGTTTTTTTTTTTTTTTCCCCCATCTTCCCCCTGAGTTGAAGCTTTGAAGTGAAAAGACTGGAGTCACAAATCCTTGTCCATTTACCATCAGAGATCATCCCCTAACTCGGGGCTTGGCACGACCCCACATGGCTAACGATTTGAGATACTTTAATTAGGCCAAAATGTGTCTAAAGATGCAGTTGCACCCCCAGACTTCCAGCGCTAAAGAGATAAATAGACTAAATTCCTATGTAGCAGAGATTTTAGAGAGTATTTTCTGTCGTTTCATGTCTTTCAGCGTTCGGTAATTCCCTGCTGGAGGCCCCCCGTGTGGGCGTGGCTCGCTTTTTTTTGGAGCGATCCTATTGGACGTGATGCATCACGGCGGCTCAGCTGATGAGGCGGTGAAAATGTTAAAGCTCTGAATTTCAAGATCTATATAAATACAGCAAATCATGGCGAAGCAAAGATATCCTGAAGATGTGACTTAAATTTCCAAAATAGGTTTTACAAGAAAAGATTGTCACGAACCTGAGTTGCCTCCTTGAGTCTCAAATCTTTCAGATTTTGTAGACAAGCTTTTAAAAGTCTAATTAAATCCACGAGAGGCCGAACAATTAAAGGACAGGTCGAACCGAAGCTCAGTGACCAAACGCGGTTAAACAGCCTCCTCCTGAAGTTCACAACATTGTCTGCGCGCTTTAAGTTACAGTCTCACATCCATGTGGATTTCCAGCAATAGATAGCACGCTTTTTTGTGTCAACATTGATTTTTCTCTCCCCCTCCACACCACTCTCCTTTTTAATAGAGGAGTGGATGCTTCAAAGCCGCCCGTTTGCCCAAAGCAAGCTTGAAATTCTTGCCTTTTAAAGCGCCATTCCTCCTTTGTAGTTACAATCCCCCGTCTCATCTGGTGAGGGCGAGGGAGAGACGAGTATTCTGAAGGTACCAAAGGTAGCACATGAAATCCCCCCCATCTAGGTGTGTGAAGTTCTGATTGTTGTGTCCGACTTGGAATCGATACGATACCCCCCTTAAGCCTGAAAAGTATGTGTTTGTGCAGCCAAAGACAAGGTATTTCCAGACCTCAAATCAAAGGCCTCTTCTTCACAGATTCTGTGCCAGACAACTTTCTCCAAGCCGGGCCAAACAACAGCGCAACAACTTCTGAAAAGTGTTCACAGAAGTCTCGAGTTGTTGTTACATCCAGTCTTCTGCTGTCTGCTCAATTACAAGTTGTTGTTTCTTTCTCTCTGTCTGGCTGTCGCCCTCTCTGTCTATCTCTCACTGTCTCACTCTCCTCTCAGACTACTGTGAGGTGTTAAAAAGGAACCAACGGGGGATCTGTGCTCCATTATGCAGGTCTGTTCCTGTGCTGTCTGTTGCCGCCTCTTCGCACCTCATATTGCATTTTTGCCCGTCGAGACGCGCGCACACACTCGCAATCTCTGACACACACACAACCGCACATACGCGCGGGGAATTGAACTTTGGCTGCCTCGGTGTATCTTGTGCCAGGTGTAAGGCTAAGAGGTGCCTAACTTCTTCTCCGCCCCCCTAGGCCATACAGGCATGTTGGAAAAGAAAAGAAAAGTGGTTGTGTGATCCAGGCATCCATTACACGCTGTGTGGGCGATGCTGCTGCTTGTTTTTTGTTCGTCTCTGGCCCGCGTTTGCAGGAATGGATGGAGTCTAACTGCGAGAGTAAAGGTGCTACATGTAGCCTGGCATGAACGATCAATGCACATCATCCGATTAATCAGAGAAATCAGAGAAAGGTGGAGACGACTGATAAGGGCGTGTTGTATCTCAAACCGTGGTTTCAGATGTTTTTGACTGTAAAGAAATATTTTGTGTGTCTGAAATAATTTTTTTGATACCTTAAAATTTTTGCTATTAAACCGAGCAAAATCTCAGGTTGTCATTTCAGAAAGTGACCAACACTGTGCAGGATGCCTGGTTGAACTCTGGTTGTAGTTTGGCCTTTGTTAGGTTCATGGCTGCAGCTGCTAATTATCTTTTTCTTAGTTCAATAATTGTTTCATCTGTAAGATTATATTTCTGCAGGATTGGGCTGATATCATATAGTTTGAGCAGGAGATTATGTGCAGTTTAATATCAGGATGGAAAAGTAAAGTAAAAGAAATGCAGGTGGAGGCGACTCACTTCCTGTCCACACTTTATTCTTACATATATTCAGCATTATACATCCATTTTCAGCATCTCTCACTATGACTGGAGTATGAAAGCGCACTGGAGGATTCCCTGTAAGATGCACTTAGAGTTTCAAACTCACACTGCGAGTGCTCTTGAAGTACAGTATCTCCCGTTTTCCCCAAGCTGCACCGCCAGGAAATGAAAGTCGACATTGACCACCCTGCCCACATCCAAACCCACTTGTGCAGCTCAACAGGAGCCGCTGTTCTCCTCTGACCCCCCTCCCTCACCCCCCCTCTCCATCCCTTGTATGAATAATACATGGCGCCCCCGCTACCTGTTTCTATGTGTACATGTGGGGTCGCGCAGGCCGAGCTCACACACACATGAAAACACACACACAGTCGACGCAGGAAAGCAGCCAGCGAGCCTGGCCTCTGAGGCCTGACCCTGTGCAAGTTTGGCACAAACACACACACACACACACACACACACACACACACACGAGCACCGACATCCACTGTACACCCATAGACACATGTGCACATGTGTCTAGGTCCACACGCACATCCTTAAACACACATGGTAACACACACAGAACACGCGGTAGACACACATCACACACACACGCTGGCAAACAAAGCCCACACACATCCAGTGTGTACCTTGGAGGCAAGGTTGGGGGTTGAAGTGAGCACTGCTGGCAATAAGGTGAGCAGCTGTGCAGTGCCGTGGATGAAAGACGAGCATCAGGAGGCCTGCACTGTGTGTGTGTGTGTGTGTGTGTGTGTGTGTGTGTGTGTGTGTGTGTGTGTGAGGAGTATTTTTCTGTGTGAATTGTGTGAGTTGGTATCTTTTACAGAGGCAGTCTGAGGGAAGATGTGTGTGTGTGTGTGGACAATGAATGTATGTGATTATGATTCATTTAATCTTTCATACAACTTTATTTCAATGTTTGTTTACTGGAATTTGTGCAGTTTGTCAGTCTGTTATCACGTGTGTGTGGTTGCATCTCTAATTTTTCCAGTTGTCGACTAACTTAACTTTTATTGAAGTACAATTTGCTGATAATACCTCTGTACTTTTACTTAAACATGAATACTTCTTCCAGTTATACGTGCACTCAGCGGATGGTCACGTGTTTGGCTGCATGTACAGCTTCAGACAGACACACTGAAACATGTGTATGTGTGTTTTTTTCTGTCCATGTTTTTTACATCTTTCATACAGTTTGCAGTTATAGTATGTACATGTGTTTGCATATGGTGTGTGTGTGTGTGTGTGTGTGTGTGTGTGTGTGGTTGGGGGTGGTGTGCCTGGAGCTGTTCCCTCTGTCCATGCAACCTGAATCCTTTTGGAAAGGGAAGTGGAGTGTGCACAAGTGAGATGATCAAATAAATCAACTGGATTCGTCTCCTCTGTCTCAAACATGAATATTAAGCACATTAGGATCATGGGGGGACGTGAATGTGTCAGGGCCGTAATCCCCAGCGATCTGCTGGTCAGTTTGGGTTTGTGCTGCAGGAGAGACGAGGAGTATTTACTCGAACGTGTGAGGCGTTTAGGTGACACTCTCATCCAGAGTGACTCAGTGATTGTAACGGTAAAAAAAAAACAGCAGTGGCATCCCACCCCCACGCAGCTTCTGGCCCATGATGCTTCCTCCCTCTGGGCCAATCAGCAACAAATATGTCAGTTTGTGCTGATGTGTAATTGTAGTGCTCCCTTGTGACAAATAATGTGATTTTGAAAAAGCCAGAATGCATCGTTTTGTTCAAATCTAATCAGAAGTGTCTGAAATCAAACTAATCAATGTTTGAATTCATCAAATCTTTTAACATTCAAAAGCAGCCAGAATCAGCTTTTTGCGTCTGCATTCGTTTCCATCCCTGCCGTGTTTTTAAGTTTCTCTTTGTGCGCACGTGAATCTGCACAGATGGGTCAGTGTTGTAGGTGTGAAGTGCAGAGACGGAGAGAGATGGTGAGAGAGGAGAAAGGTGAGGCCAAGCAGGACGGCCGCATGTTGGCGTGCAGCGCTCATTAGCATGAACATCCACGTTTCCCTGCTGCCTCCTCATCACGTCGCTCTTACAGAAATAGAGAATCGAAACCAGAGATCAAGGAAGTAGACAGAGAGAGAAATTAGGAGTGCGTTTCAGCCTGTTGATGGACAAACATGAAACATTATCACCAGGCAGTAAAAGTCTGCACCGAAACCTCGGCTCATGAAATTCTTTCATTGTGGATCTCTTCTGAATGATTTTCCTTGTTTACCATTTGCTAATAAACAGATGAAAACACATTTGGTTGCAGTTGAAATACATGTCTATCTCGTCTTAATAAAAAAAAATCATTGCCTATATATTGATCAAGCATTTCCCCAAAACAAAGATGAGATGTTGAAGCAGAAACACAGAATCAGGCTTAAACATGAAATCAGACAGGCTGCACTCTTTAGTATCTGCTTCCTCTCTGTGTCTGTTTTCTCCCTTTCCAAGTCACTCCTGGCTGGCGGGTTCGCCACACAGCACGGCGACCTGTGCAACACCTTCCGCAGGCCAGATGGCGGTGTCGAAGGCGACAGGAGCAGCAGAAATCTGCCAGAGCAATCTGCTGCGAGCAGGTGTCGGCTAATTGTCTCCGAGAGCCGAGGCAGCGGCGGCGCGTGCCAGCGCTACCTGAGTGGAAACAAATATCTTCATTTAGCCCCGGTTTGTCGAGGGAGCGCACTTCCAAGCTCTGAAACATAATAGGCCCGGCCCAGAATGGGAGGAGGGCGGCGGGCTGGAGCGGGCACGGGAACAAGCGCACCTTTGTCAGACAGAAAGAGCTGCAGTGCCTCTCGTAGCTACTGGTGGCAAAACAGTCTTGACAATCCTAATCATGCTTAAGTGGATACAGAGGGAAGGAAAACAAACTTTAGCGACTGGTAAAGAAGGTTGTGTGTGAGCGTGGTCCAGCGTTTAATCTGAGTTTGCAGTGTTTTGCATATAAGAAGAAAATGCTTTGCTTTAGAGAAGGAAGTTCAAGGAAATGTTTGCAAATGAGTCTCTGGATTTTAGTGTGATTGTCCAACAATGTTCTCGAAAGCATAACAAGATCTGTGTGGCTGTGTAAATGCAGAACTGAGGCAAGGGTTGCAGTTTGTGACGCTGAGGTGAAGCAGTTTGATTGAACGTCAGATTGAGTTGGCTCTTTAAACATGTTGTATTTTCATATGCGGCAGCCGCACTGTACGTCGTGCATTAACCTCAGTGCAAGTTTCCCTTCGAATGCCTCTCAGCCCTCAGCCACCGTTCACACATGGCTAAAATCCCACATTCGCTCTCTGATTTATTCAGGTACCGGCTCGCTGCTTCATAGACTCTGACATTCCCATTGTGTATTTAGAAGAAAGGAGGGGCTCTGGGAAGGGATGTTCCGTCTGACAACAGTTTCTCCTCCTTGTCAAGAGATCTTTCAAACGGAGCCTCCGACCGTAGAAGAGGAAGCAAAGTGCCTCTAATTTAAGTGCTTCTCTTTTCGCAGACTTCTCAGAACAAGTTGCTGTAAAATCAGTCAGCCTGTACTGATGATGGTCACTAAACATTTTAACACAAACACACTCGGTTGCTTCATGTTTCTTCTTCTTCTGGTCAGGTGTAGATAATGTGAGCTTGTGTCCCGTTGTTTGATCCCACAGTATAAGAAACTGGATCGTGTCCGTGCAGGAAATGCAGGAACGGCCGATGATGTAAAGTGTAAAGTTAATTTCAAAGGTAAGCTTTTACAAAATCCCTGCAGGAGCTCATTGAGCATCACAGTTAAATGACATGTAATGGCGCAGGAACATCAGCGAGTGGAAATTTCTGTGGAGCCCGTTGCGTCAGTCCAGATGCATCCTACGGAGCGCTCCCCGCTATGGGAGAAGCGAGGCCGGCTCTATTTTTAAATCTCAAATAAGAGTTGAGTCTTTAAAAGCTTCCCACGATACCGATTGATCCCCTGACCCGGCTCTCCTCAGGCTTTCCCCTGGTCCATTAAGAGCCGTGTCACCGGAGGAGTTATAGCATTACCATGTGTGGCCTCTGTTGTTTCTGAAGCAGGAAGTGCCCAGTCAGGTTTAAGTGTGCCGCTTCCCCACAAGCCCCTGTTGAGATCTGACTCTGACCCAGCTTCCTGCCGTTTGCAGCTTGTCTGCTAAACAGCCCGGGTCAAAGCTCCACAACCTCCCTGCTTTTAGACTCGGCAGCTCCTTTTTCTCTGTGTATTGCAGGTTATAGCAACGAGAGTCATAAATAACATGAAATAGCTGCACTTGTCAGAATTATAGTGGCTGCAATATACGGCAAGTTTGAACTTCATGTCATCATAAAATGACTTAGAGATTCTCATCTTCACAGAGAAGAGAAACTGACATCCTCATATATGATCTGTTTATATTACATGTTCAGGCACATTGTGAATTTTAGGATGATAATAGTTGTAATCTGTTAATCCTTCAAACTCATGCATGTACTATTCAAACCGGCCGTCCTGATTTATATCCTAAAGCATGAAGCTCTCACCAATGAGGCCTTTACTGTCTTTTCTTTACCTAATGCTCTTTTTAGTCTCAATGCTCTGTCACTCCTTTTCTGTGCCAAAGTAAACTGGTGCAGGGACAAGAAGTAGAGAAGTTGTGTTTCCTCAATATTTCTGCAGTTTCCTAACAATGTGCTTCTTTCTTACTGTCAAAACTAAAAAAATATCTGGAAATAATCTGGTTTGCAAAATTAAAAATGTTCCCCTTCACATGCTGGTTTACTGAAACCAGCTTGATGAGACACTGTTTGAATCTTCTGCTACAATCTTCAGCTTTATTTTCTTCTCTGTTGCCTTCCCTAAATAATCATCAGCGGCTGTAATGACGGGTCGGTGCATGAAGAAACGTGGAGGATAACACATTTTGTCACATTTAAAAAAACAGCCAGGGATTTGGGGAAACCCATCCATTCATTTACAACCGTGTTTTTTTATCCATCTCTTTGTACATTTGAGTGTCGTTTTACTAGGAGGCCGTAAAATGCAGTGTTGATCCAGTTATTTTACACCATTTTTTATATGACAGGCTTTATTGTGCATTAGGTTGTAGCTCATTCCTCAGCTCCATACAACAGCTAGCCGGTGTGTAATTACAGCTTGTAGCGAGCAGCCAGACGGAGCGATACGTGCATGAGAATCTGTGGGAGCGCTTGATTTATGAAGCCTCGCCGTGCTGTATCTGGAGCCCCAATCTTCTCGCTCACCTCACCTCTGGGTGTCGGTGTGGTGATTAGTGAAGGTGGTGGCGGACGCCCAGAATCACGGGATGGACTGAGTTGGACTGAAAGACAGGCAGTAGTCTTCCGTCCTCCTCTCATGCTGAGTATAATGATAAACGTCCTGAGTTTGTGGCCATAATATTCTCTGCAGCAGAAATAGTTCTTGACCCATGGGAGAAAGAAAAATCTATGCAGAATAATCAAATTGCAAAAACTGACTTAGATGAAGGATCAGATAAGATTTACTTTCATTTACTATCAAATGAAACACATGAATCTTGTGTTTGCGATTCTACCTGATAAGAAACACGAGGTTAAGTCTTAAAAAACTGAAAAAAATAAATCTGAGGATGTTGTTTTGATGAAGATGCAGATCCAAAACAGGCCCGTGTAAAATTTAGCCAAACCCAACATGCTTTACTGTATTTTTGTCCAAATCCAAAATGTGGTCAACCCAAAACGCAGCCGGATAGAAAACTCTTAAAAACCTGGGATCCATTCAGGTTTCGTGCTGCGTTCAAGTGCTCCTCGGTTTCCCCAGAGATGGGATGTGGGTCTTCTGACTTCGGTGTGTTCAGGAAGTTTTAAGTTGTAATGTGGAAACAACATGGACGCTACATAACAGATGTGTTGTGAATAATAGTAATAGACAGCAACTATTGTTTAAGTCGTATTAGTGCATTTGTTGTTGATTCACTCTGCACCTTTTGTATTTGCTAAACCAAAATCCATTTACATGTGAGGTTCATCAAAGAAAATCCTCGACCTCCTGTTTTACATCCTCAGGCCCTTTTTCAATTTACCACAATTTACATTTTCTAATATGTTTCGTTTCATAATTGAAGTATGATGACGACGCCATAAGCTCGCCGGACGGCACAGCTGTGCGTGCCAGCGCGCTCGGCTGGAGATGAATCAGTGTGTTTAACTGTTTGTCCTCACAGTACCTTCGCCGCATCGAAACAAGTCAAGTGCATCAATCCAATATGGTGTCATCTGCCGCGCGCTCGGCACAGGTGCTGCACAGGAAACGCGGCGGAGGCTGTAAATCTGCTCGTATGTCAGACGTGTTGGGAGAAAAGAGCTCTTTAAGTCAGAGGGAGAGCTCGCGTTTCAACCGCACTTTTGTCATTTTCAAAACTCCATCTTGGCCGAAATGCATCTCTCTGAAAAAGAAAAGATGGTGCGGTCATCCACACTCAGATTAGGAAGGAACCTCCTCATGTGGTTTCCAGTGAAAGTTTATAGAGCGAGTCAGCATGAGGGAATGAACTTTGTGAAGAATGTTGTTTTCCTTAAGTGTAGAGAGTTGAAGTGGTGCCGTAAATTATGAAAAAAGACAGCACCCTGGAACAGAAAGTACTCCACATGAGGCTGAGTGCATCGACGCTGCATTGTGTTTGTTGCACCACGAGGCTGCATCCATTCAACTTACAGCAAACAGAGCACAGATGTTAACGAGTAATGAAGTACAAATTTGCCAGTGCATGTAATATGGAAATCAGAGTTAAACATGGACTTTGCAAGAGTTCACAAAATGCACAAGTATTTTAGCACAAAATAGTTCATTCACGTTCATCTCATTCCAAAAAACTCATCTAAAATTTAGAAAGGAATTTTTATGATCATGCAAATCTTTTTTTTAGTTGATCCCTTGTTTAACTGAAATGAAACAGCACAGACTCAAACTTCATGTACTTTAAATTCTTGTGAATATTTTTCAGTTACACCTTTTATTAAACCATAAATAGCAGCTTAATGAGCTGTAGTGGCCAGTCTCTCTTTTTCTTTTTCCTGCATCTCGTCGCTGCACTTTCTGGTCACTGCCCATCGAAGAGCGATGGCGTCGTGGCCGCCGTCCCGCTCAGCTGATGAATTTTCATCTGCTAATTGCCGATGCGTCGTCGTCGACATTTGCTCCTGTGAAAACAGAGATTAAAATGTATTTGTCACTCATAAAACGTATTCATGTCCCTCGCTCTGCCCTTTGAGCCGGCCCCCGTTTTACGAATCACTTGTGGCCACGGGACCTTAACAGACCCGCGAGTTGGACATCAAACAGCCTTTGGTGTGACCTTTGATCGCCCCGAGGGCACGCGTGACCAGACGGCTTCGTTAACATCAGCATTTCATCCGTGGATGGAGTTGTCTCTGCTACAAAATGATCTGACGCCGCTGGTGTCAGGGCTAATAACCGGTTTGATACAGGTGGTGGAGCAGAGGAGGAGCTGAACTTTAATTGTCCAGGTTGTAAAACGTCTGCGTGACCTTTTCCGCCGGGCGGAGATGAGTCCCGACTTCATGATGAGGAGGCGCGGATGGAAATCGCCGCTCAGCTTGTTTGATGCAGGTGGAAAAACGGAGACGTCCAGAAAGCTGTTAAATGCCATTTGGTGATAATCAGTAACGTCGATGATGAAGTTTCCGGAGCTCGTGTTGTAAACTTTATAGAGCATCTTGACTCGTACACAACTCATTAACTGAGACCTAACAAGTGTCTTAATATACTTCAACACATCATTTACTTCCTGTCAGGTTTCTCTGTTTTAACTTGTTCGTCCTGAGCTTTAGATATTTGCACCATGATCGTCTAAATGTTCCTGCAAAATCTGTTTAAATACAAATCAACACATAACTGGTTTTTCAAAATAAAATACAGCATTGTTTACTCACATCATCTACCTGTTCCTCTCCTCTTTTAAAACTCTTCACTGACTTGTTAACTGTGTCTTACAGAGACATGAGACTCTCCTGCTCGGTGTACAGCGCTGGTTAACCGACAGCTCTGCAGTCCACCCCGACTCAATTTGACTCCCACTGTGCCCCTGAACGTACACTAACTCTCTGCACTTCCTTCCACAACGATTTCCTTCCCTGGCCTCTTAAGAGCTACATGGCGATTATACAATACCTCACAGTTGGCTGGGAGTCGCTGCGCTTTGTGTGACTTAAGAGGGAAGGATGGAATAGAGTCAAACAGTCATTTCACTCTCCGCTGACTCTTTGGCCCTCGGATGAAATGTGCTCCTTCAGTAGAGCTGGCTCTTTTCCTTTCCAGCCCACTTTCTCTGCATCGCTCGCACTCGGAGAAAAGTTCTGCGGTTCCTCCGTGTTTGGGATAATGAAAGAAAATGTGGGGAGGTTGACACACAGATATGCCTGCTTCTAATTATATGCTTCGATCTGGACTTTCCTTAAAGTGTGCTAAAGAACATTAGAGTTGCTTGTTTAAATCCCAGTCTTAGTAACTGTGTCCAGTGAAGAGTCACCTTGTGTCCTGCAAAACAAATTCACAATGCAGCTAATTAGGAGTCGATGAAATGCATAGATTACATTCACGGCCACATTTTGCTCCACAGCACAAGTTGTAAAAGCACAGAGATGATGTTGGTCACATTCTCTGACGCATCGTTCGTCATCGTGTGTTTTATGATGTGACAACCCGACGGTTCAGTCTTAACTAGGTGACTTGGTTCTGTTTAGGAAAAGGCCGAGGTTTGGCTCATGTGAGGCTTTGTTAAGGTCAGGCCAGCATCATAGTTTGGGTTTAAATGACAGCTTTGTTAAGGCTACAAGACCTTCGTCATCATGGTTACAATAATAAACACACGGTTCACGGTGGTGATTTTAAAAGAAATGTTGACTCACGGAAACGATTGGTCTCCTGTGTTAAAGTCTGATTTTTTCTCTGATCTCTGCATTTGTTTGCTTGTCATCTTTGCGACGTCAGACACAAATAGAAAAGAGCAAGTTAAAATAATTGCTGCACTTCTACCTCATGATCATTTATCTCTGACAAAATCTTTTAAAGCTAATTTGCAGCTTCAAAGTGTAAATTGCTCTTTATGAAAATGAGCTACATTTATGAAACGGCGACAAAAATGCTTCAGTTTTTTTTGTCTCTCAGTCTCTCAGTCTTGAAAGTGCATTAACATGAATACCTGGCAGTGGATTATTTTCATAGGCACCGCTTTCTCCGCCATGACTTCACTTTTCCGTTCTGCAGTCGCACACACATCACACGGCCGAGCCACCGATGCACTCACCTCATGGATCTCTGTGCCTCTTATTTAGGACTATTCCAAGTGCGACAATTAAAGATGCACCTGAGTCACCTCGCCTGACACCGCCTCGCCGTAAAAATGACTCCCCATCGATTCCTAATGGTCTTTTCTGTATGAGAGCCATTTAAAACAGGAGCCCCGTTACCCGGCTGCATCACCCATTGACCCTGCCGTGCTACGGGGAATTCGCCTGACTCGATTGTTTAGACAAAGGTGAAATGTTTATTCCTATTAGCCGCTTTCCACACAAGATACAGTATTGACCCGGAAGAGCGTCTGATCGGCTATCACAAATTACAGCGGCTGCGTGGAGGCCGCTCTGCTCCGATGCTGCCGAGGCGTCAGCGAGCGGTGCCGGGGACATGCAAACACAACCTAGGAGGGAGAAAATCAATGGAGTCTAGTCAGATGTTAGGTAAGTTGTCCCCAACGTTTGCTTTAGGGACAGTCACAGTTGTTTAATAAGACCCCGAGCATCTCCAATCAATGAGAGCCTTCCATTTCCCCGTTTTGAAATCAATGGGGCTGCTTGATGCAACGCCGCTGACTTCTTGAGAGGTGTCTTCATCGCTGGACTGCACAGCAATTGTTGCACTTTGCTTTTGATTGTGTCCTTTTTTCTTTCTTGAGGTATTGGAATTAATGCAGCTGCAGAGCAACACAAATATTTACAGCCCAGGCTTTTAGCAGAGGAGAAAAACCTGCAACACGGGAGTGAACTGAGATTTATAAATCCATCAGTGCTAGAAGTTAGTGATTGTACATGTTCCCAGGTTTAACAAATGTGTTTCCTGTCTGAGAAGATTCATGCAAAAGATATAAAAATGAAAGTAGAGACAAATCTTTTTCCTCTTTCTCTTTCAAAGTAAGTTTGCAGCTTAAAAGAATATGTGCTCCTGTAGCTAACAATAATCATATAGTTTCACAAAAGCAAAATAAAATCACAAAAGATAAAAAGTTGCATGAATGTATCTGCAGTATCAGTAAAATATGTAAAAAGATGCAGTCGGCCATGTTTGGAGAAAAGAGGGAACAAAAAACAGGCGAAGCTCCGAATGTCACCAAATCTGTCGTTTACTGTATTTTAATTTGTCTGTCGTCCTCCTCCTCTCCCCCTCCCCCCTCCCACCTCGCCCCTCTGCCCTCCCCTGTCGTATTGATGTGCGCCCCCATGTAGAGTCCCCGGCACTACCAGGTATGACTAACTGCTATCTTGCTCCTGCGACTCTTTTGTCATTTATCTTGCTCCGCTATGCCGGCCGGCTGACTGCACAGCACGACAGCATGTGGTGACAATAATTTGCACTGATCGGACCCCTCTGCCTACCCTGCTGTTACAAATGGCAATCGATTATCATGCGGTAGTGCTATCGACTGTCCAACACTCGTGTGTGTGTGTGTGTGTGTGTGTGTGTGTGTGTGTGTGTCAGGGCGAGGTTTGTGTTTGTGGTTGCTGAAGTGTAGCAGTCCCTTCTGCAACTGCAGATTCATCTTTTGCTGTTACACATCATAGACGCACTCGTAAATTAATCCAATATTTTAAATATGGCCGCTGAACTGTGAATAGTCAGATTGAAAAGTGTTTCCCGTTCGTGAATTGTCAGTTGAGGCTTGTGACATAATCTGGGTTTTGGTAAATGTGTCTGATTTGTTCGTTGAGGATATTTGAGTGGGACTCCGACTGATGTGTCTGGACGTGTTATATATGTTATATTTAACATTTGATGACAGGAGTTTTTGCATTTGCAGCGAATATTAATAAGTTCTGATTATTTTCTTTCACATTGTGATCATTCCTTAATATGCAAACTGTGCAGGTGAGGCTGGAGGATTTTGTCCCTTTGCTTAGCTTTTTTCTTACAATGCAAAGATGCAAAGTTTGGGTTTTTTCTTCAGGATCCCAATATGAGCAAGATGATCTTCCAGCCTGGTCTGTGGCCGATCCAGTAGCATCTTATAGCATTGAATTCTGTGAGCAGCTGCATTAACATTTTTCTTCTGATGCTGATAAGGTATTCAGATACAGATCCTGTCAATAGCAGATGTAAATGGAGCCTAACATAAGACCTGCAGCCCAGTGTACAGTGTGATGTAATGATGCCAAACAGGAAGTGCTGCCCCTTCAGTTTATAATGAACAGAAATTATAAAAAATTAAATCCACTGAAGAAAAACTGAAACCAACAATACATGAATGTAAATACAAGACTATAGAAAACAAGTCAGCATCTTAAAGATTGACACACAGACCTAAACATTACAGATGATAATGACTGACTCAGGTAAAACTTTTAAATCAGCAGCTGAGTGATGATCAACAATAAGAAGGAGACTGATTTCGGCTGTAAAACATTTCACGTCATGTTCTTGGCGTCGGGATCACGGGTTCTGTCAGACCCCTGCACGGCCGCACTACACTGTCTACATCCCCTCTGTATCTATCCACCTCACCAGCAGCGTGACTTGAACATTGGTGTCCCACAAATAGAGTGTGTATAATATTGATGACCGGGATATGTGCCGTTTAATCAGCGCTATCGACCCGCTCGGCACCGTTGCCTTGTGCAGCCGGGGTGGAGGAGTGCTTAAAACAAGAGGGAGCGTTTGATTCCCCTGTCGGAGCTACATTAACGGCGCCCGAGCCCCCCTCCCGCCCCTCATCGCTCCTCTCTCCACCTCTCCTGTAACTGCATTGTGCTTTCGCTCAATCAATACTTGCAGCAATTGCTCAAATTAAAAGGAAAAAATAGGTTTGCTGAATCCTCACCCGGTGGCTTCCTGCGGACTCCTGGCGGCCGCTGTGGATCGCAGAGCACTTACAGGAAGTGGGGGGGAAAGGTGTTCGAAGGGCTGATTGATGGGCTGTCTCAGCACGGCGCTCACCCACTCAGCCTCCACCGTGCTGCACCTCCCTCTTTGTGCAACACTCTCCTGATCCTCAGCTCCTCCGCCAACTTGCTCCTCATTTCCACCTGTGCCAAATCTCCATTTGAATATTTTTGGATTCTTACCTTGTCCACAAATGCTTTTTATTGACTTTCATAATGGGCCACTTTGTTGTCGTGTATCCGCAGGTTTTCAGGCGACAGTTTCAAAGGCATCAAAATCTCAATGTTTGGATAAAGGTGATTTTTACGCTTTTCCTCTTTCCCCTCTTTTTTCGCCGAGTCTGTTACCCGGTAATCACTCGGCGAACACCTTTTGAAGTCAGGCTAAGTTCAAAGCGGGTGTCAGTGAGGCTGTGGAAGACGACCCCTTCGCGTTGCAGTCGTTTTATGTAATTGGTGCTGTCTGCCGTCGAAGCTGAGCCGAAGGAACACCGCCTTTATTAGTACAATCGCAGGCAGGTTCGGCTCACCGACAGTAATATGTTCCAGACGCCGCGAACACACACTCACGCGAGCGCACACACACACACACGGTGCATCAAACAGACAGTGTCAAATCACCGATGGGTGGGTGTTTGGTTCAGGAATGCAATTACTGTGGCAGGAGAAGAGCTGCATACATGGAAAACACATCGGGTGCAACAAGGTGAGCCGGTTTGCTTTGCCGCAGGTCGTCCAAGGTGGCGGAGCAGAGAGACGTTTGATGTGTGTGAGGACGAGCGAGCGGCCGAGTGTAACTGCATCAGGCCAAACACACACACACTGTTTACAGGATCACGTTACAGCACAGTGAAAGTGGCTTTGGAAAGTTTGCAGCCGACAATAGATGATGGAGTTCATGTGTCTTGTGTGCAATTTAGCAAAGTTTGGCAGATTTGTGGCTTTTTTTTTTGCAGTAATTTATTTTCATTGCACGAGAAATAGACCAGAAACTGAGTCTAATACTCACATAAATACATCACGGTGCCGTCTCTCTCTGCTTAGCACAAATAGACACTTTTCTTTTAGTTTGATTCTTAGTATTAAAAGTTTTCATATTTTGTCATTGTTAACCTGAAACTTTGGATTTGTTGGACCAAATAGTTGAGTTTGTTGTTCTTGGAAATGTCCGTTCCTCTCAGGTAGAATTGTTTTCCAGCTGTTTGCATGATGTGTGCTTGCAGTGTGAAAAAGCCTCAATGTCAAAACACAAGAGCAGATTTGTCAGTTTGTTGTAAAGACAAATTTACAACACAACGAGGCGTGTGTGTGTGTGTCGTCCCCGTTTCCCTAATTTCCCTTGAAGAAAACAAACATACTGAGACTTCAGCTAATTTCAATTTGTTTCAGTTTTTAACAACGGAGCAGAACTGAAATAGGAAATGACAGACGGCAAAAGACAGTTAACATTTATTACTCTTCTTTCATACTTCAGCACACACACACACATTCATATACGTGTCCTCCCTTCAACCCTTTAACAATGCTCACTCTCAGCCCTGCAGACCAGCATCCGGAGGAAAAAAAAAAAAAAAAAAGCATCACGAGTCAAAGGGCCCATTCCCCAACCCTCATAAATTGCACGTAACTTGATTACAATGAGACGATTATACCTTATTAGCAAGGATATTATGGCGTCTTCTTACTGGGCCTCATTATATAGACTCGCATCTGTGACTGAACGTTAGCACTTCCTTTCTGCCCGTGTGCATGTGTGACCTGCCAGCCATTACTGCAGCTGGAGGAAGAGGTGGGGGGTAGAGGGCTGATCAGGATTCATGTGATTTGGTCTTTTGTCGGCAGTTAAATTCAGACTTTAAAGAGCGCTTATATTTTATGCATTTCTCCAAAACTCTTGTCCAGCTTATAGAGAACAGAGAAACGAGCAGAATCGGATGTTTAAGATGTTTTGGTTTTGGTTAGAAATGTGCAATTAGTCGAGCGAGAGATGTGATGCACTGACGTTAGATGGGAATAAAGTTTGAAGGAGAAAGATACAAAAACAGTTAGAGGAAGTATTTGACAACAGTAGAAATCCAAAAAGGAAAATCCACCTTAAACGTTTTAAGGCTTCAGGAGCAACTCTTGGTGATGCATTTTGAATTCCTGTGTTGATTTATTTATTGATGTTGTTCTTCTCGTGAATGAGTCTGCAAAGCTAAACATCAGAGTCACTCCATCTTCACATCCACATTCATACACCAACATGTAACTGAAGTCAGCGTTACAGTTGTAGCAGCAGCAGCTTGAAGGAAAGCGATCTCGCCATAAAGGAGAATGACCAAACCCGACATTGCATCTGATGGAGTTTTACGATAACGGCTACTCCGGCGTTACAGCACCTGCTGAGGCTCGCCGTCCAACACAAAAAGGCCGATTGCAGCGGGCAGCTTGCTGAAGTCTGAGCGCGTGCAGTCGTCTGAATGCAAAGCAGGACGCTGCAGCGGGAGGATGTGCACGCTCAGCAAACGTTCCCCGGATAAATAAAGGTTTTAAAAAAACATCCAGATAATGGCCGGCCGTGATTGCAGAGGCAGTTTGCAGCCTGCGATGGGCGCATATGTGTCGTGCAAGTGCCGCGTCGCCAACGACAACATTTTCCTGCGTGTCAGCCGCCAAAATGAGAGCAACTGCCATATAATCTGTTTTTAATAGATGCTAATGCAGGAACACCTGTCATAGCCACGACAGCATTTTCCCCCCAATATAATCCTAAGAAGATTACACGTGTTGGGAGCAGGTATTCCTGGATTAATTATTGACAGACAGTGAATTACGTGTTATACCCAAATGTATTTTGGTAACGTGTTTGTATACAGTTTGTCCGCGCTTCTCGTCTCAGTTAATTCTACCCAACACCAGTAATAGGTTGCACAGGAGATAACACACTCATTTGACTTTAATATGGGCCCACGTGTGATAAGGCTGAAGAACGAATGCTCTGGGAGGCTTTGTGATTCACTCCGATCAAAACGTGCGCTCGGAAATACCGGACACATTATGATAACCGACGTTATCGTCCGTCTGTGTTTTACTGTTGATTGTGCTTTTTTTTTTTTTAAAACAAATGATGCATGAACCTGTTGTGAAAGTAGTTTAATAGCTGAACAAACATCACCTTTCTCATTTCGTCTTTTTGGTTCACTGTGTGGTTTACGAGGCTTCTTCTACTGTCCCTGTCGTGTCGCCTGATTCATAGCTCAACAAAAACAATGGATAATCAGGAAGCTAAATAAGACCTCAACTAATCTCAGTGAGAAATGTTCACACCTCCTCCTCCAGTTCATCTTCACCTGGGTCAAGTTGTGGCTCCTCATCAGGGTTAACTCTGGATCTGAGAAAACACAAAGACAACAGAGCATTTTGCATCTGAGTGAATGTTTGCCAACATTTTTCCTCCTGCTGTTTGTGAATCACCTTCCTTCTTTCGAGTCTAAACTTTTCAGCTCCACCGCCGCCTCCCCCCCTCCCTCCTCGACTCCCCTGGATGACAGCCAGAGCCGCAAATGAGTGAGGCTCCACCTGACAAGCCACCGAGGGGGGTGAGGACACGGGTATAGGTGCAGCCGTGTTGGGGGAGGGGGGGCAGGATGAAGGTGGGGTCTGCTATTTTCGACCTTCTAAGGAGCTCATTAAGCGAAGGTGTGATCAGCACGCCTCCGCTTAGGTGATGCTACTGGCTTCCGCACCTTTGCTTGCCACACACGGCAAGCGAGTCAATTTTATTCACTGTTAAAGGAGGAGGAGGAGGAAGAGGTGTGTGTGTGTGTGTGTGTGTGTGTGTGTGTGTGTGTGGCAGGTGGGAGGGAGCACACTTAGCCAACAGGCCCTTTTCTTTTTCCCCTCCATCTCCCAGAAGGCTCACCTCGACTTTCAATTGTCAGACTTGTTAGTGAGCCTGTCTGACATCGGGGCCGTCAAGTTATTGGCTGGATTGCACTTTACGACGTGCGGTATGATAATATTTTTACCTTTTCACTGAGCGAACGGGGGGCTGCTCTTCTATCTGTATTTCCCCTCAGCCCTCGAGCCCCCTCCCCATCCCTGCTTTACCTCTACTGGAGATTTTTTCTTTTTTATTTGACTTGAGAATTTACTCTCGCCTCGCAGCGCCATCCTTATTCCCAGCAGCGCAGGAATCACGCGCCAAGGAGACGTTGACGGATGTCTTCTTCCATCCGCCGGAGAGCTGTCGGCCCGGACGACGCCGACGATGACGAGGAGCCTCTGACACGCTCTACTCCAGCTCCCGTCTCTTGACACGAGCCTCCTGCCGCCATTGCACGGCGCCGGCCGCCACCAGGGAGGATGCTGGGATACGCTGCAGTGATTCACCTATTACAGCTGGCTTTGGAAATGTGTCACACACACACCTTGAGCGTGACACACACACACACACACGCCTCCTGGATAAGCTCCTGCCAGGAGCAGCCGAGGGGGCAGGCCTCGTGTGCACAGAGCAGATGTACGAGACAGGAGGAAAGAAATGGAAAAAAAAAGGGGGAAAAAAGAGACAGGAAGTGTGTGTTATTCTGCCGACAGCTGAGAAATACACACCGATGTCTAAATCTACCTTCCTCCCACAAGCACAATGGAGAGATTACTTGCAAACTGCCAGGTAGACAACAAGACGTGAGCCGTCAAACCCCTCGTAGCTCACCGCCGCCAGAGCTAATCAGGTTTGAAGCACACCCAGGTACACTATCTTTTGCTTTTGAGTGCACACGTTTCTCGACATTAATCCCCCCTAAGCCTTCGCAGCTAATGTAATCTAATTAATGACTTTTTTTTTTTCCTGAGCCTCCTGCAAACCTGAACTTCACAGACTATGCATCCATGTTTTTCTGTGCGTTTAACCGAGGCGTCCGCCCACGAAAGCACAAACACTGGGACTGTGATTACAGCACAGTTGGTAGTTGATCATTAACCTATTTAACAACAAATGGCGACAAAACAAAAAAACATAATCTTGTATATTAATATTAAAATCTCATTTGCTACCTGAAATTTCCAGATTCTTTCGCAGTGACTTCTTTCTCTCGTCCAGGTAAAAAAAAATTTATCATTTGTATGAGTTAAAACTTTCTGTTTTTCTTCCTTCTTTTTAGTTTCTTTATTGTCCTTTTGAAAGTGATTTCCACTCAACAATGCCAGAAGCATTCAGTTTATTTTTTCCTTCCAATAAGAAACATGATTAAACATCATCAAGATGTTGTTTCCTTGTGGCTTTAGTCTTCAACGACGCCTGGAACAGACCCAGAAACAAGCAAAGAAATGAACCTGGATCCCAACTCTACTAAAAGACTTTACCTTTCCGCCGTATCCCTGACCTGCCGTATTCAGGTTCCCTCTCATAATTTCCCATCAGACACATTTTCCAACGACGCCATACCTCAACCAGGCTTCATCTCAGCATCAGGAGGCTGATGTTATAATTAAAGTTGGCACATGTTCTGTCTTCCTGCAAAACAGCACTCAGGTGGTCGTGATTGCAAATGAGCTCGTGTACGTTTTCCGACCTTATGTTACCTGCTGGATCTCAGTGCGTGGAAGCATCAATCTGGACCGAACACACATCTTCACAGGAAGTCGCTGCTTATTTCCAGCTTCCAGCAAACGGTGTTAATTTAGAGCCACGGAGCCAGAGGGAAGTAGCAGGCATCAGTTGTGCTGTAAATATAAATAATTCAGCACATTCAGATTAGGTTATGTACCTTAAGCATGAGGTCTCTGAATATTTCATTAAAACGTGCATTTTGCCAAATTAGCCCGAGCTTTCATATACTGTGTGTCATAAAGCTGCACCGGGTCCTTCCAGTTTACGGCCTTATTTACCGACTTCGGCTGCACGGGGTTCTTGATTTTTGAATAATGCTCGGACGATACGTGGAGTTTTTTTCTGTGTGACACATATAGAGTTTTATATAGATGATGCTTTGCTTTAGTATTAGCTTTCTCTTGTCGTTACCTCGATGAAGGAGGTGATGCTTTCACTTTGTTGTTTCTCAGCAGATTTATGGAAAAACGAGTGGCCTGGTTTGATCAAACTTGTTGGAAAGGTGGAGCAAGGAAAAGCCCATCATATTTTGGAGAGAGTTGAACACTGTTGTGGCCTTGGTCGGCATCACAGAACACAGTCGAGCCAGAATATTGTCTGATCTTGACGATTTATTTCAACCAAGATAGTGAGTTTTGTTTTGCTTCTGTCGAGTTTGCATAAAGTGTGTTTTATGATGAGTTAAGAAACTTGAATCCAGAAGTAAACAGTGTATTTCTTTTTTTGTTTATTAAGGGAACAAGGTGTAAAACTATTTCCTTTCTTGACATTTAGTGAGTGAGATAACAAGCTGCCATGAGCAAAAGAGATTTTGATCCTGATGAGTTTTGGTTTAACAAAGACAAACAATCAGCAAACATGTTCATGTGAATAATTGGAAATTGTTAATCCACTCAGTGGAACAGAATCACATATTTCCTTTGTGTCACAGTGTTGAAAAACTGCCCTTTGCTCCTCCTCTGTTTGTGACCTGAAGTTTTCCCTTTGTGAAGCTGAAAACCTGGCTCGTTCCTCGTCTCTTCAGGAGGACGTTTTCCATCCTGACCTCAGACCTTTGTCGTGAACACACTTCCACTCCTTTTATTCTCGGATAGGAACTGTCACCGTGGATTGAAGTGGCACACCACTGTGGAGCAAAATAGATTTTCAGTTCACACAAATACTATTATCCACAGCAGGTCTCTGTTCCCGGCTCATCCTGTGAGCCTCCTCTCTCTCCCTTAGCAATTTCCACAAACAAACATTTTTCCCCGCTCTGTACAAAATAGATCAAGAAAACACACAATTATCTCTAAAAACTGGAACAGATTTTTATTAAATTAACCTTATTAGTGCATTACGGTAAGCAAATGCCAAAAAAAGGAGTTCCTCATTTGCATTAAGATAGATTTTTCAGGTTGGCTGCACAATTTAATTAAAGAAAAGATTAAGAATCATTAACCAAGCTGCTCTACCTTGCAGTAGCGACAGGCTCACATCTGACTCAGGTTAACACAAACCCAGATGGTGGCTCTCTAACTGTTGAATCTCCGTAACCGAATCAGAATGATCCCATTAGTTTCCAGGGGCGGGGGGGGGGGGAGTGAGGGAATTCTGGAGATTTGCAACACTCGCACATGGAGCAGCCGGCGGCCACGTTTCATCTCAGGTCCCCGGTTGACTCTGATTTTTCTGGTGCCGGGGAGAAGGGGGGGTCAGGGGTGACTCAGGTGGCCAGGGTTCATTTCAGGCCCTAAAATCCAAATGGAGTAGCCGTACAAATGAAAATCTAATTTGCAACGCTTTGCATCCGTTTCAGGGAAGTAATAACATTACCTGAAGTTCATGGAGCGATTTACTCAACACATGAACGACCCTGCGAGGAAACGTGGCGTCAAATACGGACTTCAGTGACCTGATCACCAGCCAGGACGGGTTTTACAAACAGAACCAGTGAAATATGTTTTAGTGTGTGTGAAAGTTTGGTAGATGATCTGATCTTTCTTGGACTGATGTGAACTTCTGATCGTATGGTCGCATTGAATATTCCCTCCTGTCTCACATTCACTTCAATTAAAGTCTGTTCTCTTGACAAACTCAAGTATGTGTTTGCATATGGAAGAGTTATTTTCCTAGTTGTCTTGTGCATTATTGTATTACCAGACTGCAAAATGCAAACTGAATATTTATGCATCATCGATATCAGAATGGTGGCTTCACTTCTGCTTTCAGGACTTTGTTGATGATGATTTTACTCTTCTAGCTACTGTATCTGTATCTGCATGAAACTGTGGTCTCCTCCATAAAATCTCTCTTATGTGCTTAACATTGGTGCAAAATGGCAGCTGAAGAAATTTGTTTTTTACTCTGCAGTTTCATATCTAACGTTGCTAAAATGTTTTTATGTTGCCGTCCAGTGACGGTCGAGATGTTGGATGGATGGCACATTCATATCCTGGATTTCCAATGACGTTGTATTTCTGAATACGTACAACATGACAAAATAACCTTGTCCTGCTTTTGGAGACTTCGAGTCAGACGGTCGACGTTAAAGCTTCAAAAAGTGAAGGATAAAGAGGTTAGAGCCACAGAACCCTGCTGGCAAACATTTGTGTCCCTGTGAATAATGATACTGTCCAGGAGAAAGAAGCGACAGAGAAAAGAACAAGAAACAAGGAGAAAAGCTAATTTAGTATTAACCTCTTTCATGTTTGACTTTTTTCCCCCTCCTCTATCTGCTGTGATGGAACTAAGTCAGCGGTCACAGGTCTGATGCACACAGAGCGAGCCGGGTGGAGAGGATTTGAGTCCTCTCTGACCACCGTAGGGTTAAAGAATTTGGTATGCAAATTATTCGGGAAGGATGTTGTTAAAAGTGTTAGCGAGAAAGAGACAGAGAGAGGGAGAGCGGAGGAGAGGAAAAAAAAAAAAAAGGGAGGTACACATCCAAACCCCTAATCCTCTTGCTTTCGCCAAAATGACAAATGCAGGAACTGAGGCATAAAAGAATCACTCATGTATGGCGCACTTGAGTATTACTGCGAGGCACCTGCATTGGAATGAACAGATACAAATAAATACAAAATAATGCAGGGGGGTGGAGGGCGGCGGCGGAGACGAGGAAGGGGGGGGGGGGAAATCACTAAGAAGCTTAAAAGAGTCTTCGCCGTTTGAATGCAATCAAGCGCCATTGAAATGATACCAGGTGCCTGGCAGGTGGAGGGAAACAGATGCGCCGGGGTTGGCAGCCTCGGCGGCGTACAGGTGTGAAAAAAACGTGCCTGCTCCCTAATTACCGATTTAAATGCTTAATTTCTGTGTTTCAATATTGATTGCTACCTTTCTGCTCCTATTTCCCCACGGAGCGGACCGAGTATTTGTAGGGAGGCCTTGTCAGTGTGTTTTCTTTCCTTTCTTCTCTCGCTTTCTCCTCTCCCCCCCTTTTTTTTTTTTAATACCCCCAAACAAATCTCGGCTTTTCTCCCGAGCGTTGCTCTGTGTTCATGTTTGGATTCCTTCCCAAATCATTCCTGAGTGATTAAAGGGGGGATGTCTTCGTTATTTGATGGCAGGGCAGCAGAAAGGCCTGCTCGCAGCGACGCTCCTCTTCTCCCTTTTTAGATTGGATCATATACTGGTAATGGGACGCACAATCAATGGCCGCGCATTGATGCCAAAAGCTGCCCCCCCCTCCTCCTTTCAGTGGATCCAGATGGATCTTTATCTGGCGATGTATTGATGAAAATCGCTCCTCTCATTTGCTGGCCCTCCTTCCTTCCTCCACAGGCAAATGAGAGACTTATGTACCTGCTGTAATTTGTGCTTCAGTTTGAGATTTATAACCTGCTGTGCTGCAGATCGTGAATGGAGATCACGGCGACGCTAATGACGGCTGATGAATCTCAATAATTATATGTATGGTCTTATATGTAGGGGCGTGTTAGCTGGACACCTATGTGCTGTGTGTGTGTGTGTGTGTGTGTGTGTGACACCACTAATCTCTGTCAACACAAAGGGGAAGAATTCTCTTTCATATCTCCTGAAGCCATTGATTGGTGAAACCTGTCATATCCAGCAAAACCCTTTATAAGCAGCGACGCCCCCAATCAGCCGACCTCCCTCCTCCATCACCATTATGTTGTTTATGTATTTGTGAAACATGATGCACTAAAGTGAAGAAAATATTTGTTGCACAATTATGATGCATCAGTTAAAATGTATTGTTGAAACAAACAAAAGAGAAACTCTTTATGTCGTCATTTTAAATTCTCACATCCTTTGGTGGAAATATTGTTTTTAAAAACTGGCCATAAACTAAATTCTTGTGTTAAATTTTGAATGTGAGCTGTTAATACCTCAGCTTGTAGTTCCTCTCATGGCCACAAGGTTGTGGCTTTTAGAAAAAAGATTTGTCTGACTTTTGTTTTATCTCTTATAGTTTTTGTTGTGATTTTGAGCGTCATGGTCCAGTTTAGGAGATGCACACTAAAGAAAAGTGTGTTTTGGAGTTTGCTTGATTGACAGATGATCGATCGTCTCAGCTCCACCTGAATTTGTGTTTTCTGGCTCCAGTGGCAAAGAAATCATTGAGTAATAATTATCATGCACTTGCATTAAAATACCTTTTGAGGCATCACGTGAATCAAAGCAAAAGTTTACTCCCACAATCCCAAACCATTACCACCACCGCTACTTTCCTCACTGTCTGATGGGAAACTATTTCTCGGAGGTAGCGTGTCAGGAACACGGCAGGGCAGTGCATGCTGGGACGGGTCCAGGCCCACCGCGGCGGCTCCCGTTGCAGGCCGACAGCTGCCTTTCCCAGGTGGCCTGACATTTGAGTCGCAGCCGGCCAGATTAGATGGAAGGTGTACGAAGAGGGACAGAAGGCAGGAGGATGATGAAGGGGGGGGAGGAAGGGAAGAGAAGGGGAAGGCAGGACGATTAACTTAGTGCCAGGTCCTCGTGCGTACGGGGTTGGAAGGCGGGGGAGCCCAGGGGACAACCTGAGCCCCTGGATTTGAGTCCAGATGGCTGGCCAGGGCACCCCAGAGGACCCCCTCTTATTGATTTAGGAGGGAAAACAGAGAACCTGGCTTTGCTTTGGGCCCCGGCGAGCAACCAACTGTACCGTACAAGACCTGCATGGCTGCTCGTCTCCTCCTCCCCTCTTTTCTTTCTCATCCTCTTCTCAGGTTATCTGCGCCGACCCGAGGGGGAGCGAGCAGGGGATGTGCGAGGAAGTGGGGAGCGAGGGCGAGATATGAATATAAGTCGACTGATTTAGCAGGTCTGATGTAAAACGGGTCACACTTTCGCAGGTCTAATCCCCTTTTCTTCGCGGTCAAATTGTGCGCTGATATGAGACGGCGTCGGCTCCCTGGAACCAAATAGAGCCTGAACTGTGCAGGTCTCTGTTAATACAAAGAGCTTCTCAGCTAGTGAGCAGCCGAGAGGAGATGTGCAAGATAAGATTTGTAGAAACACATGAAAGGGGACATGGGTATAAATATGTATGCACCCCTTGGAGTGGAGCCCTTTCTGTATGCCCATTAGTACAGTTTTTGTGAGACTGTCTATCTATTGTCAATGTGCTAACGCATATAGCTTCAGCACCCAGTCAATTATATTCCCCACATTACTTTACAATAGGACACATAACTGACTGAACATACAGTCACGGCTGCATAGGATGAATAATTTAGGGCGAATCATACAGATCTCGTTCCTGCGCGACACTGTTTGGAAAAGAAAGGAAAATACTGGACAGAATCACTGATCGGACACAAACTGATGAACAAAGAGATGATTTGTCAGCTAAAGTGTTCATTTTTAAAGCTGTTGAATATTTATTTTACAAAACTGAGTGCTACAATATTAAATGTGACGTTTGAGTCCGTTATGAAAATCACGATGAAACACAGGTAAAAGATTTGACTTTGATTCCATCGCACGCATCTCACCGAGCTCACAAAGAGTTAACAGCCGCTCGCCGTATGAGTGCAGCATATGATATTTGTCAATATTGTCGATCGGCTATGAAACAGATCCCCTTCAGCGAGGGACCGGAGCGGGGAGGTATCTGTAACCGGACGCCCACGCACCACAAAGGCTATTGACTGACAAGGTGGACCTCTCTGTGTTCTCGGGAAGACGACTGCATCCGAGTTGTTTTTGTGCACCGGGTCCTGTGTTGTGCTAATGAGCCTAATGAGCTGCTGTTTACATGTTTGTGCTTCTCTGGTGCCGACACCTAAGGCATGAAGGGATTTTTGTGTAAGTTGTGTAGGCACATACACCATACATACAGTACATACATACATATATATATATATATACACATGCATGCACCTTTCTGCTCACTTGTGTCAGAGCCTGTGGATGTTTGGTGTGTGCTTGATAATTAGGGCCTTCCTGCCCACATCTGATTGTTCTTTTTGGAAAGCTGTTTGCGTGCGATCCACATCAAACAGTGAACCAAATTGACCTGTTGAGAGGAGACAACAAGCAGAGGAGCAATAACAAACCGTTGCACGTCTGTCTTTGTACCTATAGACGTCGAGTCCTTCCAGATGGCGACTGTGAGATTATGTAATCACGGCGCCCTTAAAACAATGTCAGACTACATGTTGAAGCTCAACCAATCAGAGCTTGCAATCGTTCTCGAGAAGGTGATTGGACAGGAAGACTTAGAGAAGGACAAAACATCTGAATGTCTGTCTTTCTGTCGATGCTGCAAACAAAATACGTTTCCTCATTCAAGTTGCAAAAAAATGAACTGGTCGACACTTAACCTTTTCTCTTTTCAAAGAAGATGAATCAATCGTGCGTATTTATTCCAGTCCTGTACATATTCTCCATCTGAGGCCGTGTCCTCTGTGGGATCTCACAGACAGAGTGTGTAATCCCATTTCTCTGACTCTCTGTCTTGTGCTCTGCTTGTTTTCCATCATCAGCCGCAGTATGTTTCTTCAAGGTTTTACTAAATTGAGGGATCTCCCTAAATACCAGCAGAGACAGCTATTTGGCTTCCTCTCCTTTGTTGTCTCTTGTTTTCCTCCGTGGTAACATGGGCTCAAGATGCCAACATTCATGACAACTGTCTCCGGTGGATGAGCACTCCATATTCAAGTCACACACAGCGTGACGCGTGCCATGCGATCCAGTTTTGTTCCAAATATCCATGTGGTCCAGATAAGAACTGAAAAATGTGACTGTTTGATTAGAATTCAACTCTAAACGTCATGTGAGAGACAAAATCTGAATTGGAGTGTTTTTGTTCGTTGGTGTCGGCGGCTGTGAGAAGTGTGTGTGTTTGTGGGAACGTTTAACTGTGTGTGTGGTGATAATTGAAGCCCACTCGCTCCTGTGGGAGTGCACTGATGTGAGCCTCTGGCTGCAGTGTGGTTTGATGCTGAAAGGTGTGTATTGTTTTATCACTCACAAGCGTGGCTGTGGAAAGGGGGTGTGACAGTGCTGCTAAAACCTGAACCGAGTTCAGACCTGTTTGTGGACCTCTGGGGGGAAACTCACAACAATGAGCAGCTCTGTCTTCCCCCCCTCGTTTTATTCGCACCATATATCTACCAGGGGAAAGGTTTGCGGATGTCGCTTTGCTCCCACAACATCCTGCTGCACGTTGATGGAGGTGAAGAGAGGAGATGGACGATAATAACCTGCTTTTAACTTTCACTCTTTTTGCATCAGACCAAACATCAGTGTGTGATTTCCCTGAATGTTGGAAATGTTGATACTGACAGATTTTCACACTCAGGACAATTAAACTACATCATAATTTAATGATTTGAATTAAAGTCAGATTTCCCACGATTTTGCTCACGTTCTCTTACTAAATAAATAAATGAGATGTAACAGATGTTTGTGTCAGGTAATCCTGCACTGATGCTGTGACGCCGCTCGCAGATGTCAAACTCCTCCCTTCATCCACCCGATCACCTCCCGACTCGTGGTGCATTAACAGAGCTTTGTTCATGTTAGCAAACTGTTTCATGCAAATCAAATTAGTCAAATATAAAAGCAGTTTGCAGGAATCATTCACTATAAAATAATATTAAAGGAGACAAAACATTTTTTGTCATCACCTGTCCAGGTCAATTGTTGACACATGAGTTCATCTCCTTTTCCATCCATGTGTTTATTTAGTGATACATGGTTGTAAACTCTCGTCTTCCTGCCCCTGTAATGTTCATGATGCCCCCCCCCCCACACAGTTAATGTCTATACGACAGTGTGTTCAGATGGATTTGTAGGTCACAGCTGCAAACAGCTCAGGGCAACACACTATTGTTCTTTATGCCTCAGTACAAGGTGTATTAAACACACATATGCTCCTAAATGAATATTTAGATTACTACCCTTTATTATTAGTCTGTCCTGGAAACATTTGAATATCACCTCCAGCATTGTTGTGCTTATCTACGCCGCCACCACCACAACCCGCCTCTGTCCCTCTTTTTTCTTGGAGGGGTGGGGGGCGCCACAGTGTGCTCAGTGATGTATAATCACCTTGAAATTAATTAATCGTAACACAACAACGCGGGCGATAGCATCAGTGCCCGTGTGGTTCCCTCTTTTGTCTGGCCACCCGCTCTTTCTTCAGGTTGCTGAGGTTGCTCTCCTGGACGCCATCGAGCTAAAATGGCTGCTATCTCTGAGCTGTGTGTGTGGGGTCTCGGCGAGTAATTAATCTCAATGAAGCCCGTAGCTGAGGTAGGTATGACGGCCCCCGAATTCAATTACCCCCCCCACCTCTGCCGCCGCCGTCGCCGGCGTGCACCGACGCTTTAACGGGAGGAAATATGCCGCCTCTATTTTCCCAGGTTAATATGAGCCACCTGAGCCTTATCATCATTTAACCGGCGTGGAGATATTGTCATAACACATGCAGGCTCCTGGTTTTACTTTAGTTTCTGTCATTAGCGGCCCTCGACGCAACGTTTTCAATTACAGCTCCAATAACACTTTGCATTTTGCAGAATGTGAACGTTTGCACACTTCTCGGGAACATGCGATGTGCATATATGAGAGAGTTTACTCTGCAGATGTGGTTTTTTTGAACAGGCCTATCAGTATGCAATGATACTAATTAGACAATATTCACATTCAACATGCATCATGTAGAAGAGCAGGAAGAGAATAGACCGGACCAACAGCTTCACTGTGAAATAAAGCCATAAAAACAAAGCACATTAATCCAACATGATGCTGGAGGAGATTATGGCTGATGATGGAGTCTCTGTGCATCTAATGACGGGTGGATGGATGTTGATCTCAGGACGTATATCTCACATTAGATTACTTATATATGACAATATGGCAGATGTTTGCAGAATTATTGGACAATTAAATCAACGTTAAATCACACAAAACACAGGTAAAACAACAGGTTCAATAACTAATTTTGTTGTAATAATTTTGTGAAATCAGAATCACATTGTCACAATCAAATTCATTAATTGAGTCAATAAATGATAATATATTTAATTATTGAAAAGTAGCATTAAGCAATTATTCACCTGAGGGTCATTGATGTTGAAGTATCAACCCTGAAGCCGAACACATTAGTCTATTTAACTTTTTATTTCTGTACCCACTCACTGTGCTTTTCAGCGACACCTGAAACATCTGTTCAGTGATCAAACATCTCTCAGTGTTTGTTCCAGCTTCATTGTTGGAAATGATGCCTCTCTCACTTTTGTCTGCACGATGAAATGAGCTGACTGTGTCTTCAGGAATGAACACTATTGGATATTGACCAATATTTTCATCCTCATTGATTTCTGGTTGACAATACACTGTATTTCCTCTTTAATTATTTGCATGGCTGCTTTTTGCAGAGATGGACGTCAATAGCAGGGGAAGTCCCAAACCTGCAGTCATTAGAGGGAAGCTCCTGCAGCCGCGCTCTCTGGAGATACACAGATTAGATTAAGGACGAGTTCAAACAGATGAATGAGAGGATGATGTTCAAACAGCATCTTTCATTTTTCCTTCTTTTTTTCTTAAGCTACTTCATATGTCATAAATTATCACAATGTTTTGCGGACATTTTTAAGATGTTAAGAGATTATAGGTTATGCAAATATCATATCATTAAACTTACAATTCTACAAATGTTTGATATTAGTCAAAGTTAGAACATGTGAGTTGAAGGTTGCTGATTTTCAAATTGCATGCGTGTCTTTTGATGCTAAGTCGTTTGTGTATTTATGACATTTATAGAATTATTTTGTTTTGGTTTTTTTTGGCATTTATAAATTAGCTGATGAGTAAAATGCAGTCGACGAAGCAGAGCATCAGTCAGACTGTAGCGACGGAGCTTTTCAGATCTTCACCTGGCTGAAATCTGCAGGTGAAGATCCAACGTGTGTCGTTTTAGTAAAAGAGTCTTGTGCGTTCGTCCTCCTCTTCAGTGCTTTTCTCTTGTTGCATGTCTCAAGTCCAGACTTTGTGAGGTTGTGTAAATTCAGCATTTAAAGTCGCAAACCGTCTCTGTATCACAACAGATAATAAAAACATCCAGAAGAGGTGATTTCTCACGTTGCCTCTCGCAGAAGACGAGCGTTCACGCAGGCATCACCTCAGTTTCCTGTCAGTTCCTGCTGTGCAGTCGGAGGCCGATCAGGTTTTAGTGTCGAGGAAACAATGTTGTTTGTAGGACGGCAGCCAAACACCTACGCAGGGGTCAACGACGAGCACTGACGCCCTGCGCCGCTCTCGCTTTAACCTCTAAAATCCCAGCAGGTTTTTGCATAAATAAGGTAAAACGAAGGCAGAAAGGTTGCTCCAGCGTTGTGTGTGTGTGTGTGTGTGTGTGTGTTCGTATGTGGGTGGGATGTGGGGGGGTCGCACGTCTCCAGATGAGCTCTATGCAAAACAAAAACGTTAATACACGCAGCGAGCGTGACGGCGGGCGGCGCACCTTCCTATAAATCACTGTGGTTTTAATCATACCTGTCTCGCCGTCTCTTTGCCGCCATCCCCGGAGAAATTGTTTCGCCTGCCCGCCTCTCTCTCTCTCTCTCTCTCTCTCTCTCTCTCTCCCTCCGTTTCTCTCTTTCTCACTTGCGCTCAATTATCTAGCAGCTCTTTCGGTGTTTATTTATTTATCCAAAGTTCATGTACAGTATGCATGCACAAATTTTCTCCTGGGGGAGCGAGAGCAGCTCAGCGGAGCGTGGCGGCTAACCACACCGGCAGCGGCGAAGGAGGTGGAGGAGGAGGAGGAGAAAGCAAAGGAGAGGAGGGGAGGAGAAGCAGATTAGAGGTTTAGTGGAAAACTCTCTCCGAGGCAGACCTGAAGGTTGCTGGTTTGTTTCCCAACACCCGCGGGCAAAATATAAATCCTCTTCCAGCCATCGTTGCCACTTCCCAACTTCTGTGTCTGTGTCACTTTTGAAAACGATCGCAAATCTTTGGTCTCAGTTTTAACACATTTCCTGAATCAGCTGCTCGTCTTTGGTTGCTCAAACAATAAGAAATTTGTTGGGGACTATTTGCAGCTGCGGATTAACACGCAGTTTGTGCTCTTGTGGCTCGTTGATGTGTTTTTGTGCTGAGGGATAAGAGACTTTGGTTTCACAGATAATACATGTTAGCAGGATCAGTGCATTCTTGTGTTTTCCTGGAGTTTGTTGACAATCATCCTTTAATGTACTCTTGGTCTCGTCGGCTTTAAAAGATCTCATAAACACACATTTAAACACATCTGACACAAAGAGTTTTGGACTGTAAAAGCTTTAATGAGTGGAAACAGACTGAATTACTGTTGTGGAATCGGCGTCGCGTTGACAGAACGGGCTTCGGAAGGAAACGTCCACAAAACAGCGAGAACTTCAGGAGGAAGCGAAGTGGGAAACAGGGCTTTAGCAAAGAGGAGAAGAAAAGAGCGACTAGCAGAGGAGCGAAGGGTTTTTTATATAGACATTTAAAAACACAAGGGAGTCGACGGTTTCCACTGAGGGAGAGGCAGGTAAAGGCTGCCTGGAAGCTAATTAGAGGCCGTATCACAACAGCAGCAGGGCCTGAGCCACTTTCACTCAGCACCGAGGTAAACAAAGTGCTTGGCTGCGTGTTGCTGTGACAGGCCAGATAAAGTGGTATTTACCTTTCAGTTGTTGGTTTCTTTTACAGCCAGTGCTGCAAGTATGTACAGTGTGTTTGCTGGCATTTATTCTGCAACACAGTGTCAACAGAGAGAGAGAGAGAGAGAGAGAGAGAGAGAGAGAGAGAGAGAGGAAGAAGCAGAGCGGCTGCACAATGCAATTATAGACTAACTGGGATGGAAATGAGGGAGAGCAAGGTGGGCAGAGGAGTGTCAGCAGATCAGGACGTTAAAGGCTAAATCCTTATTACACGGGACGAATATTACCTGGGGATTATCAGTGATTTGTAAAAACTACAGAGAGAAGAGCGCAAATCTGCTTCATCTCTCATAAAAATTCAACTGCTGTTTATTATCTGCTTAAATTTGGCAAGTCAGCAAATCAGTTTTTAGCCTGTTATTAAAAAGAGGGAGCAGTTGAATCTAGAGAGAAATATTCAGGATGTGATTTTGGCCCAAAAGTCAAGACTATTTCTTGACTGGGTGCAAAGACTCCAACAGGTTTTCAGACAAACTTTGAACGAGATATAAAATATTAAACTTGAACTTGCATTTGTTTCCTTCGGACAGAGCCAGGCTAGCAGTTTCCCCCTGTTTCCAGTCTTTATGCTAAGCTAAGCTATCCTGCTCCAGCTCTTTATGGATTTTCTCTCTAAGCAAATAATTTCCCAAAGTGTTGAACTACTCCTTTAAAAAGTAAACATGCTTTTGAAAAAGGCCAGGAAGTTTTTGATTTGTAGATTTGCACTTCAAACTTTTCCTAAAAATTGAGTTCATATATAAATATTGTGTGTAATCAAGTAATTCTGTTTCCTGCTATTGAATGTGAAAAAACAGGTTTGCTTGTTCACTTCATGTACAAACTGACGCTGTTAGAGTTTTAAAATCTGACATGTAAATACTTTAATGAACTCTTTCTGATGCCTTGTTGATCCTCTCTTAAATCTCTGGTCTTGCTTTGTCAAGATTTAAAAATCAGCTGTCATGAATGGATGTATACGTTTTACCTGTCAGCGTCATCTGTGTATTAATCACCTCCTCCTCGTCCTCCGCCTCTCAACGGCCTCCAAAAGGCTCTCGAGCCTCTCGGCTCCTCCGCGACGTCTGTCTGCCGTGTTTTTAACTTGAGAGAATAGCTCTGTCAAGCGTTCGCGTAAACCATGTCAGCGCCGCCCGTGGCACCTATCTGCTCGACAAAACAAAGGCTCCCCGCAATTAAGGAGGCCTCTCCTCACCGCCGACAGCTCCCTCCTTTATTTCGTCCCCCTCCTTTTTTTTTTTTTTTTTTTTTTTTTTTTTTTTTTTTGCTTTATTCCGACAATTTCCAGCAACTCTAGCAGACACCTTAAGTGCCGCTAAGTGATCAAAGAGGGGAGTGCATATTGGATAACGCAATTAGGCCACCACTGAGAGAGGAGAGTAACAAAGAGAGAGACTCTGAACAGATAATGGCTTGTAAACAGAGGACATTACTTTACACAGAGATTATTCAGATCCCGACCTGACACCGGATGCACCAGGGTCTATTAGTGGAGTCGTACCCAGTGGGAGAAATAAGACTGGATCACTTTAGTTAGGAAATGGGAGAAAATGGCAGTTGTGCTAAAAAGTTGATTCTCTTCTCCTCTAATTGCCAGTATTCAAAACAAAGCAGTGATAGTTTAAAGCGAGGATTTTTCTCTGCTCACATTTCTCCTCCCTGCTTGTCATCGCGGCGCTTAACAAGAGCACATAAGTGGCTCCTCTCATCATAATGGAGATCCGAGGATATAAAGAATGTGTGTGTGGTCGTAGGCAGCGAGGGGTGAGTGTTGTGGTGAAGAAAGGAAGTGGCGGTTTCCTCCCCCCCCCCCCACAGTGTTAAATGACTTGGGTCAAACGGTCAAAGTGTAATTATCACCGAGGACGGCAGCAAAACGCCAGTCAACCTGCTTTACCTGACATTAACCCCGGTCTGAACTAACAGGAGGCCCCGCGCGGCCCCGGGGAGCCGCATGCTAATTTGAAGCAGAGTTTGCATCGGGGGGGTGGAGGCTTTCGGGCGGGGTCATTGTGGAGATCTAATGGGGATCAGTGCTGTGGGAGCTCTCCATGCATCTGCCGTCTGGCTAAGACCCACCGCACCTGAGACTCGCAGGCTTGGCTGCGGTCGCGCTCCCCTGTAGGCTTTGAAGCTCGACGGATGCAGCATGGCGCCACTGCTGGCATGACTGAAGTGTGTGTGTGTGTTGTGGTTTGAATTCCAATTTTGGTCGAGCGAGGCTGCATTCACAATGAAACCGAGTGTCTGACAGATCCCATGTCTCCTAATCGCAAAGCTCACGTGAATTCATTTTTACCTCTGTCACTTTGTGTCATTGTGAGAAATGTGTTGTTGCAAACTTGCAAACATGACAATTAGATTGCAGCACAAAAGTTCAATTCTAAAAACCCAAATAAATCTTTTTGTTGTTCTTGTTTCTTTGTTTGTGAATTAGCAGGATAGTTTTTAAAATGATATCAAATTTCAGTTAATGAGAAAACATCAACTATGATGAGTCCCCGTGACTTTGATGACTTTTCATTTCAGGGACATTTGTGGTTGTTAGTGACGACCTTTGGGGGGATCACCATGAAATGTATCATCTCCACATTCACCTTCCTCAGATGTACTTTGTGTTCGCTGTTTAGCAAATGTCAACATGCAAACACACAAAACTAAGACGGTAGAAATTACACCTGATGGACATCGTCATACTAACTTTGTCATAGTGAAGCTTTGTCTTTGCTTTTCATCTTAAATATCTTTATTAATCTCTCATTGCATCTGTTGCATTTAGTCTTTTGTCAAACTTTGCATTGGAAAGTTATTAAATCAGTTTGAACTTCGACATCAGTTTCCTCCAAATATCCACAGAGAACTAAAACATGCAAAGGTAAAATAATCTTGTGCCCGTCTGCATGAGCTCTGACATCAGAGTCCGGCGAGCTCTCGAGCACATTCCCACCAAATATGGAGAAGACTGGATCACATGAATGGATGCGAGGGGCAGTGGAAGGCCTCGACCCTCTTGTAACACAGATCACCTCTACGCTTGACTCCTGCTCGCTCATTGTGTCGGTGCGACGAGGAAAAGGGCCCAGGGAGGCAGCCTCCTGGTCATCTTTAATTCATGCGATTAAATATGCAGCAGAAGCCCTCCTTGTACCAGCTGTTAGACGCCGTTAGTAAGCCATAATTCAAGAGTTCAAATCCGAGCAAATTGAGGGCGAGGTCGGACAGAGCGCTGGCCGGAGAGGCATTATCCTCGAGCCGAGAGGCGAGTGGCAGGTTCAGTCAGGTGCAGCGCGAAGCCGAGGCTTGTTAATCCTCACGGCTGGTGGAAGATAAAGCAAAGCGCTGCCCTTATGAACGCACATACGGGGAAATAGGCTGAGACACAGGCTGGTTATTTCTTCAAAACCTCCCCGTCATCGTGCAGACAGAGGTGCTCATCACATCCACTGTTGCAGCTTTGACCTTTGACCTCTCGTATCATCACTCTCGGTCTTGAAGCGTATTTGTTTCTCTTAAACATAGAAATCCCATAGATCACAGTATAGCTTTGATTTAATCCAGGAGCATTTTGAAAAGGCTTCTTGAGAGGAGTTTGTCAGCTCATAGAGGAACATGCTAAATCTGCAGAACCGGAGTTATGAGGTTTTTATAGAGAGCAGCATTATTCGTATGTGTAAATATGTAAACTCAGGCTTCATCATGTGAAACGATAAACAGAGCCTGACTTTTCTTCAAGTATATAAAACAACTCAAAGGATTTTTTTCCATAAATGCATCATTGTTGTTGTGGGAAAATCTCATATCTCCAGTTTTAAATTGCTGAAAACACTTAACTGAAAGCAGGATATAAGAAAACCTCTGATTTCCGATAACATGAACTAAAAAGCAGCCGGTCGACGTGACTCCTCTTAAGTGCAGGTCGTGCAGGTCAATCTGTTTGTTTGGACAGAGATGATAAATTTTGAAAACTAAACAAAGTCATATTCTTGTTTATTCAATGCTTCTATTTTTAGAGGCTTTAAACAAACCCATTTTTCTCAGAAATGGCAGCTCTTTAACCTCACTCACAATCTGTGTGTGTCTGTCTGTTTGAACATGTACATATCTGTCTATACATGAGTATCTGTGTGTGTGTGTGTGAATAAATTTGGGTGTGAAAAGACCTCATTGACACAGTGCACCTGCATGAACGTGTGTGTGGAGTTATATAATACGTGCACGGACGAATATGTGCCTGACTGTGGATCGGCGTGTGTGTGTGTGTGTGTGTGTGTGTGTGTGTTTGCGCGTGCACGTGCGTGTCTGCAGAGGAAATCACCATTTCAATATAGCTCTGATTAAACTTCCCATTTACCGTTCTGAAAGTACACAGGAACCTTTTCTTGGCAGGTTGCCTCCTGCAGCAGGCCAGTGCCAAGCTCTTTGAAACCCAATCAGTTCTCGGTTCTCAGATCACTATCCGCTCCTTAGTCTCTCCTCGCCTCTCTCCTCCTGGATCGGCGGCTCGCATTGCAAGCTCGAAATAAAAAAGAGAGAGGGAGAGAAAGAAAGAGGCCGATGGTTGGTCATCCATCAACACAGCCAGCTGGCGTTGGATCAACACCCACCAAGTCCAGCAGGCACCTGTTGGGAGTCTGCAAGGTGCAGCACGCTGCAAAAAATAGACACCCTCACAAGGCAGAGTTTCATATGGAGGCTGATTTCCCTGAGAGGAAGAGAAAAATCTGCCCGGTGCAAAGGATAATTACACCTCCCTGCAACGCACGTTCATTTCTTCCTTGCATGATAATAAGTTCACATAACAAAGATCGGCCTGTAAGGATCGAGTATCCGTCACCTCATTCATTAGTTATGGGCTGTAATGTGCCAGCGTGTTGCACCAGTCAACGAGAGCGGAGATGTGAAGTTGTGCATGTGTTCGTTCTTTAAACAGCCACAGTAGGACTTAGTGTATTTCTTTGTATTAACAGCAAATGTGTGTGTGCTGATAGACGTCGATCAATCTGTGACTTTTTAAAAGCAGACACTTAACTCTCCTCTCCCCTCTGATCTTCCCTGAGCTCTGACCACCGTCCGCAAGCGGTTTCAATTATTTCCAGCTGTTCATTGTGGGACAGTTGTGGCCAACGTTAAGCTCAACAATCAAGTTCATTTAGTCAACAAACAGAGGCCTTTGCATAAACTTTGCTTTGTCAATTTCCACGTGTGAAGATGCAGCACGGACGAGCGTGTTCCCTCTTTACACAGACAATAGTTGTAAATCATGTGAGGATGTTGTTAAAAGAAAACCTTAACATGGGAATTGACAGTGAGGAAAATATTTGGCGGATCCTCGGTTCTGCAACAGGGCTGATGCTCACAACATCTTACAGTCGGGTAAATATCGGAGTGAGTAGATGAAAGATCATCAAACAGTTTCATGAAATAACCCAAATAACATAACAGCTCACATAACCACAGCAACGCAAAGGAAATGATTCAGACATGGAAGCTGTTGTTTCTGCAAAACTCAAAATGATAGAAAACACTTTTAGCAAGACCCGAAAGAATCTTATAACTAACAAACACATTCACTGAACAAAGATTAGAAAAACACATCTCTTCCTTCATCAAAACACATTAATACCAAAACTTGAAATATTTCATTTAGAAACGGTCACATGACGTGGACTCCTCTGCACTGACGTAGCTGTTCCAGGTTCTGCTGCCTGCAGACACAGAGGAGGACGGAGAGACTGAGAAAAGAGATTGAGGGAGTCAGAGCCAGAGTTTGACCGCGGTGACCAGAGGAATTAGAGAGAGAGCTTATCCCGACGTCAGCATCAACATGTATAAGCCCAACGCTCCATTTCAACCCCAGAAACCTGCCGTCCAATCCATCAAAACACGACTCCCATCGACATAAAACCTCCCTCTCTGCCTGTATTTGTCTTCCTAATTAATTACTTCACATGCCACAGTATGTTTTTCAAATGATAGATGATGGAAAATTATAGCTGTGCTATCCCGGGCACAGCCGGTGGTAGATTTGTGCAGTCAGCTTCCAGCCTGCATTACCTGAGTAGATCTGGCTCGATGCCTGAGCGCTCAGACAGGACGGGACAGATTTGATTTTTAGCGTGTAAGAGGCTTTTTAAAAAATGTTTCTGATGCCGGATTTAGTAGGTAAGCACAATCTGTCGTGTTCACCTACGTGATATTATCCAACGAGGGCGGCGTGACACACAAACAGCAGAGGAAATTCAGCGTGCAGGATTTGTTGCAGCCGTTTTATTGTTATTGTTGAGGAAATGACTCTGCAGCTTCACCTGCTTGTTAAGGTTTTATGGGAGAAAGAGACGAGCAAATGTTTATGATTGTGCTCGAGAGCCTGGAAAATATGAAAACAGGCTAAATGCTTTCAGGTATTTGGACGTTTTTATTTAGCTTTTCCTTCTTTTGTGTGTGTTTATTTATCCGGTCGATGTTTGCTGAGCGAATGTTTCTCCACATTTCATACCTTGTTGCATTGATACACAGATTATTGACAGTTTCTTTCTCATTATTGATTCAGCCATCATTTATCTGTTTTGAATAATCTTCTTGTTTAGTTTATGAAATGTCAGAAAACAACACATCCCAGTTTCTTAGAGCTGATGTCTGTCAAACATCTTTTTGTTTGATACAAGATGATCAATCAGTCAGATAATATTGATAAAATTGATGAATCAATTCATTTCAGCTCCAGTTTGTCAAAACAAAGCTGAAAGACAGAGTTTACTTTGTATTTCTCGATGACACGTTCGAGACCTGTTGTCCATCTTTCAGCAATGTTTCAAACTTTCCAGACTTTTCTCCCACTTTTTGGCCTCAAACTCTCGCCGACGCAGAAACGTTACCGGACTAATAAACAAACAAATCGACAGGAGCTCGCTCTGTTTCATTTGAGTTTTGATCAGTCGTACCGCCTAAGGCCAGGTTTTTAATCCAGATTCCAGGCCTTTGATTCACAGCGCTGTCCGCTTTTAATAATGCAGACGTGTTCGCGGGTGGTTCGCCCCCCGCCTCGGGGTCCGCCTCCCCGCCCCTCCTCCTGAGGAAGGACGCTTCCTCACGGCGAAGCGGCCGGACAGGAAACGCTCACCGTGAGAGAAAGTTGGGATGGGAAGACTGGGAGCAGGAGGGGGGGGTGTGAGAAAGAGGAAGTGAGAGGGAGAAAAAGTTTTTTCTTTTTCACGCTGGGAGCACAAAAGAGCATATTAAAGCCTAAAGTTTATCAGTCCAAATTAAGTCTTGAATTCACAGCTTCTTTAATCTTTCCGCATCTGAACCCCCCACCCCACCCTCCACCTCCCGCCTCCACATTTCCTCCTGCTAAAACAGTGAAATGAAATCCAGCTCGTGCCGTCGACTCTCCCCACGTCGAAAACACCGAGACACATCATAAAAAATTAATTACTCCTCCGACCCCCCCTCCCTCCTCATTTCCATAAGATTCCTTTAAAAATATGTAAAATTCATTTAAAGTAAGTGGTGACGTTGTCTTTGAAGATCACGACAACTAACATGGATCAAAGCCGAGGTTCTGTACGGATGAGGGCCTGATTAGCATAATGAAATTAACTTAGAGACAAGAATCTCTAATAGGTGCAAAAAAAAAAACAAAAAAAAACGCATTAACAATATTTAAGGAAAGTACTGTTTGTGCTTGTAATACAACAATTATGGAACTTGTATTCAATTAACACTTTGTTGATTAACTTCTTTTTTCAGCTCGTATCAAGACCATTTCCATTTTCTGAGCATCATCTCTCCTCTTTTCTCGCCTTTCACTTTTCAACTTGACACACATGACGATTCTTTGCTGCATTGTTTTTTCTTAAAATCGGGCCATGAAATCAGTCTGAATTTGCATATTCACAGTGATAATTGCAAAGCTGGCAGATAGTTGTGCTATAATTGCAAACTAATGACTGCAAAATTATTTGCCAACTCCCAAGATATTGAGGTTTTCTTTTTTTCCGCAGCACCTAATTTGAGTGACGGCTCCAGCAGGTTAAAAAAGGGTTTATCAGGAAATCTCCCATTGAAATGACTATTAACCCGAGTCACGGTATCTTGACTGTCACAGCGTGTGATCTGTGTACTACAACATCCTGTATGAGCTGTTGAGCTTGTTCCTTCTGTCTGAGGGGCTTTAATGCATCCTCCTCTTCCTGAAAAACACACGTGCGCTTATTAATCACAGCTGCAAAAATACCTGAGACGACTGAGATCCCAGCTCTGATAACAGGAAGGTGAAACTTCAGAAAAAAGGACTTTTGCATTTGTCTGGACACCTTCAGATCTCTCAAACGCTGACGACATGCAAACATATGAAACAAATATACAAAAATGTGAATCTGAATTAGATGAATCCAAATGAAAGCGATGATCTCTTATGAATGGTGACTTTCTTTCTTTCTCTCTGATGGCGTCTTGTCAGTTAAGAGTTTCCAAGACTCCCTCAGATATAACTTGCCCGAATTCACCGTTATTACATCAAGTATGCAAAAGAGATTAAATGCACAATAAGACAGAAACAAAAAAACATTTTTATGACAAATGTAATTTGAAGGATTCTTCACATCATAATGGAAATGTTTGTGCTCCGTGAAGCTGCACGACATGAACACACTGAACAGTAATCAGATGTCACTGTGAGCTCTAATAATCTATAATAAATCTAGAGAAATCTGCAGCTGAAGCTTTGCAGACTTGCACCTGCAGAGTCATGGATCTGAATGCAAACTATAACTATGAGGGTCCAGCTCTAATGTTCACATCCACAGATGCCTGTTTCTGCAAAGTCCTCGAGAATTCAGGGTTTTTTCATTCATGCACTCGGCCACTTAATGTACGTCGATCACACAATTCAAATGTGCTGAGGCCTTTGAATTCTGCTGCTCCCTGTGTTTTCTCCTGCTGCACAGGAAGTGATGCCTTTCATGCTCACGGTTTGTTTAAAGCATAGAAGAAGAAGTGAGGCCTTCGAATGAGCTGCAACAGAAACTGAGCAGCGTTTCCCGGTTCCTGCTTCAGTCAGCTGAGAGCTGTGCTGCATGAAGCCTGTGTTGCACTAATATCAGGAAGTTTGTCCAGATACTCGGAGTCTTTGTGTTGTTGAGTTTGTAATCTGACCAGCACTCCTCTCCGTGGGAGTTGGGTGTATCCCCCCTCTCGCTGATAGAGAAAAGAGCGGCGTCCTCTTTAGGGCCGGCGGTAATTGAAATAAATGACAAGAGCGCAGCGTTGTTGTTATCTGTGGTTAGTTAACGGCACCTCCCTCCCTCTCAGGGAACGGAGGGATTCAGGGAGGAGGAGGACGACGACAACGAGGTTCCAGTGACCCAGATTTAGTCTCCAAACATAAATAAATTATCACCCCCCTACTCTTCACACACACACACACACACTTCCCTCCATGTTCAGACTCTACCTTCAAAGTTGTAAATGGAAATTAATCATGGTGAAATGGAGATTTACTCACATTCCTGAATGCACACACTCCCATGCATGCATGCACACACACCGAACCTCTGCACATCAATCAGCAGGAAATGGACAATTGAGAAATCACAAAAACGTCAAACTGTCTTTGGTTCGAGCTTCTGAAATGTGAAGATTTACTGCAATTCTCTGTCACATCATTACAAACTTCTTCTTCTCTATCTTTGCTCTTTTGCTCCCACACAAGAAATCAAAATATATTTTACTCAATTTTTGGACTCAGGCTGCATAGTGATTATTTTCATTATCGATGAATCTGCTTATTATTTTCACGATGAATTGTTTAGTCTGTAGAGCCCAAAGTGACGTCTTCAGATGACTTCCTTCGTCCAACCAACAGTCCAAAAACTTCATTTACTATAATAAATATCAAATCAAAGCAGCAAATCTTTATATTTAAGAAGCTGGAACCAGGAAATGTTTGACAGTTTGCTTGAAAAATGAAGCGATTGATCGATTATCAGAATAGTTTGCTGATTACTTCATTTGATCGACTTATCATTGCAGCTCTATTTTGGACTCTTCGCACACTGATGATGGATTCATTGAAAATATGAGTGACAAATAAACCACACCTAAGAATAGGGTTGTTTTTTGCTGCCTCAATATATTACATTTCTCTAAAGTGCCGCTCACTGATCCAGGACCAGATTTACCTGCTACGAGGTCAAAGGGCAAAAATCTGACGGGTTCTGACTGATCCTTTACTTTTCTTGGCAGCTTCTTTATTTTCCCACCAACTCGTTCGCCAAGTTTTCTGCGTGTCAGTTACTTTACAAGACAACTTTATTTAGAAATAGCCTTCAAGTATAAATAGGAGAAGTACATAAAGTGAGTTAAAACTGCAGTTTGACACAAGGTCAGAGTCACGAGATCAGATAATGAGGGACTTGTATTATACTTGACTGTCTTCTGCTTTTGCTCAAGTCTCGTTTGCATTGATCTCAGTTCGATCGCCTGATAAAATAAAGGTGCTAACATTAATCCGCAAAACATATTACAGCTGGTTTTTGTCCTGATGACGAATCACCCAAAAGAGCCGAAGCTGACACGAGTGAATAATCCTCTTTATTCACACTTCATTTGTTTGGAGAACGTCTTGAGAAAACAGGCTTCTTGTCCTCAGAAAACAAAGTCATAAAAACAGAAGAATCTGAGACTGTGCAGGAGTGACAGTGTTTTAAAGCAGGCCCGTCCGTCGTGGCGGCGTTTTAAGAGCGTTCTCTGGCGACTGCCGTGACACTGCCATTCCCATGCCCCGTCGAATTCTTTCCTCAGATCCCAGGCATTTCAAACTGCTCCCTCCCTCCCCTGCGCCGCTCAGGATGTAGCCAAAAGTCCACTGACCTATGTGGGAGTGGATATTTTGGAAGACAGCCCTGGCTCTTTCACTCTCTATTCCTGTCCTCGCACGTTCATTAGCCCGGCCTCGAGAGCCGGAGTGTTTACATGTTGTTATCATTCCTCTCCTATCATTTTTCTTCCCTGTTTTCTCTCCCTCCGCTCAGGGATGTTTTTTCTAGGTGGGGTCATCTGCTGCAATATATTCATGTATGTCACATTAGAATTACTATAATCACCAAGTAGATTAAATATACATGTGTTTACCCTGGTGAGAACGTCGGAAAGGCTTTTTGAAAAAAACCTGCAGAAACAGGCAGAAGAAGGCAGCTCCTTCGCTGTAACGTGGATTTGTTCTGTTTGAGTCCTGCTCGTGTTTTCAAAGTCTGAAATGCAGTTTATGGATGTAAAGTGTCAGATGGAGTGAAAACATGATACTGTCCCAGGAAATTTGCAGCCGGGCGTTGAACAGGATGGCAGCGAGGGAGAGGGAGGCAGGAAGAGTTTCTTTACTATAACATAAATATTCCAAAGGCAACGTCCACCAACTCATCTGCTCTTTCAAGCGTGGCCCCTGGTCTTCTTTGTTGCCGGACTTAATTTATTCAGAAAAGAAACAACACTTGATGCATTTGTTATCAGTCTTCATCCTTTTCTCTCCGTCAATATCATAAAAACCTCGTTGTTGTTGTTGTTGTTGTTGTTGAACGAGTCACAAACAAAAACATAAAATAACACACAAATATTTTGATCCTGATAAAAAACCAAACAAAGACCTCGAAGCTGCACTTTCATGTTGATCCGAGCGAATGTATTTACTGTACATCTGGATTGGACGAAAGAGAAGACAGAGGCAGTAATGACCCTGTTTTATATATTCTTTTGTGTTGTGACACGCATCCGACCAAATGCAATAATTGACTGTATGGAAGAAGTCTGCCGTGATCAAACGCCTCTGTTCACAGATTGATGTTCGCCTTATTGCTGGAGGTCAAGGTAGACTCGTTTCTGACCAAGTCATTATTTACTGTTGGTTCGACACGGAAAGTTTTCCCGGCCGGAGCTCGTGACTTTCACATTACAGCCCAGCAGAGGAAATAATGACCTGTAGGTGCTCAGCTGTTGGAGCGAAATTGGTGTTTCTTTTCTGGTTTTTATTATTATACTCCAAAGCCGCCGTGGTCTCCTCCAGCATCCCGCCTCCAGTCTCGTCTCCCACACTGCTCGCCGCGGCCACGTTACATCACTGGAAATGTTTTCTTTCTTTCTGGAACTTATGAGCTTTTTCTCGCCTTCATTTTGTCGTTGCTGTTTTGGAGAAACCTCGTCACTGCAGTCATTTCGCTGTCGCTGTTACGTAGCTCTTCTTTTTTTTTTTTTAAATCCAGAGCTTTGTTTGGTTTTTAAAATGTGCACAATGTCGCAGCTCGGTCTCTTTGGGAATGAGCTCACGCTGTAGAAATCTCATTCTTGAGTTTAACTTCAAGTCTTCAAACAAGTGAAGGAATTTGATTCCAATGCATTTAGGTTTTGTTTCTCTTGAATCTTCCTCTTTCTTGTTTTGAGATATCTGGAAAACCCCTGAAACAAATTCTCCATTATGGACATAAATGAGATGTTTTGCGCACAAACATTTCATTATCCTCCGTCTTTTTCCGTATTTTTGAAGCAGCCATATTTTCAATCGCTCCGTCTTTCTTTCTTCCGTATCTCCCCTTTGTATTCCTCCAGTGGCCGGTGGATTCAGAGGGAAGGTTCGAGAGAAGAAAGAAGTGGAGCGGTTGTTAGAAGCAAAGAGGATCCAGGGCCCAAGGCAACTAATCAACGTATTACTTGTGTCACACCAACTTAAATCAACTTTTCTCGAAGCCCGTAGATATTCCTCCGTCGCCTTTGAATGTCGTCCTGCGAGACCCGTGAAATATTCAACTGTTTCAGTTACCTGCTGTTTTAGTAGGTATAAAGAGGAGAAAGCGGCAAGTTTTTCTTTCATGTCTTTCTGACGGACTGTCACTCGCTCGGCGGCACAAGCGCTCGTACATCAGGCGCTCGGCCGACACGACTTTTCATCGCCGTTAATCAAAATGAATAAACATGCATAATTGCACAGAGCGGGGAGAAGTTAGGGAAATTCAGAGGGAATTTTCAATGCCCTATGAAGTATTAAACGAAGCTTGGCCTCATTTTTCCCCCCCATTTTTTTCAGCTCACCGTACTTCCTCACCTAGCGCTCTGCCGACTGCGCTGACATGTATATCTCTGGTTTTCATCACATGCGCTTTTCTCAAACACACAAACCATTAGGACAAAATATTTACTTTCTCACAGACGTATTCCCGTACTTCTCCCAACTTTCATATTCCCTTTGATTTCCATCGCGCCCCCCCTCCCTCCTCTTTTTAGACATGTAGAAGTTTAAGAAATCTGTGGGTTTGATGTGATTTTTCCCGCCTTTGTACATCATAGGCAAACATGAAAAAAAGTGCGTTAACAGACAGCCAACGAGCTCGGGCAACAGTGGGGAGCTAAGATTGACATGTTTTTTTATTTTGACAGCGCTCACCCTCCCTGCCCTTGGTTTATGATCATAAATAGTGCATGCTGCTTATTAGGAGGCTGCTGCCACGTTTCCCAGCTAGCGCGTGTGTTGCTCGCCGGTGTTAGCAGACAATTTGCCAGTACACATGTGAGACATTATTAGCGTTTCCCTTTCATCCTGCGCCTCACTCTCCCCTCTGTCTCTCCTTTCCAGGCCTGTGCCATCCATGCAAAGCACTCTGGGATAGGTTGCGCTCACCGATTCTGCACGCCGCTCGTCATGCGGCTAAATTTGATGGGAAAAGCGCATAATTTGCCTCTTCTTAGATTAAATCTAACTAATGTGATTACGGGGCACAGACACAGGAGTATATGCAAGCGCACAAAAGCTGGTATGATGACAGAATTTCAAGAGGTTTCACGTAGCCGAGAGAGGGGGAAAAAAAAGAGAAAGGCCGGTGCGTTTCATGCTGCATGGAGCAACATCTGGCTCCAATTACCCCACTGTGAGGTAGGTGCTCTATTATAAAAGGAAACTCAAAGGATTTCCTCTCTTAGAATACACGTTATCCCTTAATTCCTGCCTAAATTACCACTTAAGCAAGGCCTGTAATTCATAAACCCCTGGTAGTCCAGGTCCGCGCTGGCTGCAGGAGAACTAAACTCTGTGTCACCTTGACCGTGGAGGTAGCCGTCCTTGGAGAGCGCTGGCCGAGAGTGACACGGGCGGGGCGGGGCAGGAGAGAGAGATTAGTGGCGTGGTCGCACCTCTCCTCCCCTCAGATAGCGCCCCGCCGGAGTGGCGAGAGAGAGGTGAGGAGGGACATAATGGCCGATGGACCCCCTCTAAAAGGATGTTTTGCGAGAGGTGGGAGAGGAGGTGGGGATGGCGCGAGGGCTCCGGGGTCTCGGGGGATAGATTTGCAAGTGGAGATAGTCGGATTCACCTCTCCCTGACACTGACGCCAGGGGCCCGGGGCGAGCAGTCAGCCTGTGGTCAAGGCGAGTACGACCCCAACCCCTCCCGCCCAACACTGTCTCTGAGAGAGAGAGAAAGTACAGGTCCGGGCAGAGAGGTAATTTGAAGCTAGGTTCTCTCCCGAGGCTGCTGTTGTGCTGCGAGCGCCGGTGTCAGTGGGTCAGAGCTGAAGTTTTCCACCGAAGCTTTCAGAGTCGATTAACAGGGACCGACGGAAGCTTGGCACGATACAGTCGCAGGCGGGAGACGAGTCCTGAGTGCAGGATTAAAAGCCTCCCGCGACCACACGCTGCACACAAGGTGAAATCCTACCCAGGATTTTCATTTCATAAACTTTGGTGCACTTTTCAAACCCCGCTGCGGCCGTGAAGATAAAAACATGTTATTATAATTCACGATGCAAACTATTTTTAAGTAAATTAAAAGACACTTGCTTCCAAAGTCTAACATGAAATTACGGTTTCATACAACTTGTCATGTTTGCTTTACAGCTGACCTCATACTTTCCTTTGCAATGAACATTTCAGGTGAGCTCGCGTTCAGTTTTAGTCGTTCAGATCATCTGACCAAACCTTTTTCCAACCTGCCTGATGAACGTCAAACCAAACACTTTGCTCCCAGTAATGTTCTCATAATTAACAAACAATGTCCGACGCTCGACCCAAACCGTGATCAACGAGAATTTCCCTTTAGTGACGGTTAAATTTATCAAAACAGCTCTGAGGCATCTTCCCATTAAACCAAATAAGCAACGTGGAAAACCAGCTGAGAGCTGGACGACGACTGAGAGCCATAAATGAAGCAGAATAATGTGTCCTGCCAGAATTCGATCATACGAGCATGACATGAAAAACATGTGACAATATACACTATTAATATACATCTGAGGGTATTTTATGGCTAAAAATGAAACGTAAAACCTACAATGACCTCATTTTGTTCATATTATGCATCAAAATGAGAGTCTGCTAAAGAAAGAGGGGCCAACACGAAAGTTCAGCGTAATGTAATAATACACGTTTTATATCTTTAGCGTTGGTTTATAATCCACAGCCATCCGTCGCTCGCCGTCAGTGCCTGTGTGGAGGTTAAATGTTTGGCTCCCTGAGCGACACTGACAGCGGCTGAGATAACTTATTTTCCTTGAATTTCTCAGAGGGAGGAAAATTAACCTCAAATGCTGCTCCTCGCCCGGACGCCCCTCATTTTTAAAAAAAAACCCAGAACGTGTCGAAGGCTCTGTTAACATTTTTCCGACCTGGAATTTTACTGACCCAGGAGTCCTGACGGAGCAGGTATTGGCGCACCGCAGGCTGATTTCACAGGGTTTCGGGTGGATTTTTAATTTGTGGAAACATCAGTCTCAACCTATAGTCCAGCAACCACGAGGGAACGTCGTCTCCAGAAATCTGCCCCAACCCTGCTATTAAGTGGTAATTCAAACAACTCATTTATTTCATCAGGAGCTGCCCAGAAAACAGCACATTCTTGGAGTGTCTTTCTTTTTCTGCTTTACACAACCTGCGTCTCCGCCGAGAACAGGACACGTTTGCTCAGATACAGAAGAGGTCGACTCCAAACTTGAGCGCAGTTCTGACAGTATGACTCAAACAAAATACATGTAGGAATCCAGAAGGTGTCTAATAATAAAAGATAAAATCATTTTGCATCAAGGTATTAAAGTTCTTTTAGTGTCATTTTACAACAATAAAATCAAAGCTATGTGTAAATTAGAATAAAATAAGTTAGAATATGTGAACATGCAGGAACATTATTTTCCAATATGCTTTTCTCTTCATCCTCTCGTCGTCTTTCAATATCAATCTCCACATTGTTGCTTCATTTGTTTGGCGTCACTGAGACTTATTGAATTAGCTTGACTGTGTAAAACCTGCAGCAGGTGTTTGATCATGGCTGGATTCAGTTTTCGTGGTGACCTTTGCTGTTGACCTCCACTCTTCTGCACTGTAATGGTGCACATTCCTCTACTAATTATGAATCTTTTTGCCTCGTTATGGTCCATATTGTTGATGTTATTGATTTGCTAGATTGACCTTGTGCAGGTGATTGACAAAGTCCAAAGTTTCTGGCTCTTGGCTGAAGTTGATTTCTTTTACAAATCTGCTTCTTCCAGTCAATAAAAAAAACGAAGCAGAAGTGAAATCACGCTGATGTGATTTTGATTCCTGTCGTGAATGGAAACACCCGACCTGAACTACGAGGTTCAGTCAACAAAATCAGCATCATCTTCCAAATCACATTCAAATCTCACTTTTATAGACTGGCTTTTATGCGGTGATGTTTTATTCATTTTTCCTGACGCCCGTCTTTTTATGTGATGCTTTTATGTTTCTTGCTTTGCTTTTATGTTTCTCGCTCTGCTTACATGACTCTTTAATAAAGTCTCACTTTTTTACTGCTTGTTTGCTGAGACGCTCCGTGATGCTCCATCTTGAATCCAGCAGGAATTCTTTAGAAAAATCACTCCTCGTCCTCCCGAGTGCTTATGTTTTATACTTTCTCTAGTAAATTTCAAAATTTACAGCTCTTTCTTTACTACAGGTGCTTAATGGCCTTAGTTTCAAACTCATGTATTGTTAATGTTAAACTACCAAAGAGTTTACAACGTGAAGAAATAACATAAAAATGCTGCATGATTTTTAATGCATTCATAGTTTTACGCTGAGAGATTATTTGTAATTAGTGATTCTTAGATTTAATAACTGCTTAATTTTGTTCAAATAAAAATTCAAATTGAGGACTTTTAATGTAGTTTTTCCTCATCATGATATTTCTGCTCAGTTTGGTTCATCTTGGATGCATCAGCACCTGTTCAGGATCTGAATTTCTGCAGTTCTACCTTCCTCTATTCAGCCAATATTCAAGCTGCATCATAAACTAAACTTTCCACAGCACAGACGAGCATTAACTTCCCGGCTGATTAATCTTCGCGCTCACCTTCTGCAGCGATCACAGCGTGTCGCCGCGTCTGTGAAACACCGCCAATGTGAGGATATCCTCTTTAACAAGGAGGAAGGACAGCGCAGGTCTCTGGGAGTCTTTGGGGGTAATTTAACACAAACACAGCCAGAGAAACAGACTATTTCTGAAGGCAGTCATCCATCAAACACTGAGGAGAATGTCCAGTTGGTGGCTCCAGCAGGCTTAGAATAGCCTTTTGTTCAAACACCTTTAATAATTAAACACCTACTCAGCCCCTCAGGCTTCACAAGATTGAAGACTTTCGCAGGGGGAAAAATCCCCTTCTCCTCCCTGTGCTGTTGTAACCTGGAGAGCTTGGCGGAGATGAGGTGCGCCGTATCACCTAATGCCTTTTCCTTGCGCCGAGCAAACCCCATCTGACTCCTTTAGCGCGCTCATAAAAGAGAACTACTTGAAATACATCTGTCTCTGTAGCTCTACAACACACTTCTGTGGCACTTTTCAATGCAGGTTTTATTTCAGAGCTGCACTTTCAGAGTTTCTGAGAACAATCTGGGTGAAAGTGTGACAATGTTTTAAACGCGGTGCAGCTCTTCGATGCTCGTACTCGATGGCAGGAAAACATGACATGTAGTAGTTTATGAAAATGTGGTGTTAAATGTGCAAAGAAAGTTGAACATGATGTTAATTTTTTTAGATTGTTTGAGGCTCTGGATAGTCAGATATGTCAGATATGATATGCAGGGTGAAGTATAGCATTTTTAATTCAATAATATTTCTGCATGAATGAACCAGTTGGACCAGTTTGCCACAGTGATAGAAAAACATCCCACTTTAAAGGCCAGTGCGACGTCGCGCTCTCATTCCAGCGTTGTTTTCCCACCAGCTTCTGTAACTCGCTGTGTTTCTTGCATCACCTGCAAAGTGTTTGTGAGATTTCATTTCATACTGTAACATAAATCTCCATCTGCTGCTGTACATTTCATCACCTCGCCAAACAATTAATTAGCATCCGGCAACAATGGGACGTCGTCGCGGCCTGAAGGGTTTAAGGTACCGTTAACGGTCCTGCTTCCCGTCCTGATGGGGACCTTTGTTTCATCCTCGTCTCTAATAAAGGGTGAAATCCCCAGAAACGTGTGAGAAAACAACACACGAGCATGAGAACAGTTTACTGACACCTGTGAGGAGATTTGTGTTTTTGTGCGAGCTCTTCTGAGAGTGTAGTTTTGCTTCCTGCCACATGAAACACTCACCCCGGCCTGTTCCCGATCCCCCGAGACCAAATAATGACTAATGCAAAAAACAAGGGCTGCAGATATGCTGAGAACAAGCACCTGAGAGAGAACAGCTGTCTTGTAAAAGGTCAGTCTCCCACCGCTCCTCGGGCTCTCTCTCCGTTTCCGGCCTCTCGGCTTCGAGACCCATCTCCTTCCCACCCCCACCCGTTTGACTCCGGAGTCACGTATTGGGGCTTTTTTTCTCACACACATTGCTCTCACTCCCCGAGCGCTGCACCTAGAGGATTCTTGGCAGAGCCCGACCACCTTGTAATCCCATGCAGGGGAAAAAAATGGAGTGGGTGGATAAATGTACTGCAGTCTGGTTTATAAAACTTCCCTGCGAGTGGATATATGGGTCTCTTGAGGTGTTTGTTTTTCCCGAGTGTAGTGTAGCTATCATTGTTACGCACATGTGGACCCCCCCCCCTCCAACACACACACAAACACACACTTACACACAAGCACTTCTAAACATTGACAAACAGTCTCGAAAAGGCAAAAAACAAACATAAATCGAATTGGTTACATTTGGGCTGTTTTGGGGAGAAATTTCTCATAACCCGCTCGGCGAAAGAGGCCGCTGCAATTTTGCAGACAAACAAACAATGTTTGGAGTGATCACTTTCAATAAATGCACTACTCACATATTTGAGTGCTAATATTTATCATGAAATCGACGCGGCCGCCAGACCGACTAAACAAACATGGAGCTCCCACGTCTCTTATACCAACATACATGCAAAAACCAACAGTAAACACACGCTGTGACGCGGCCGTGTCACTGACAGTAGCCTCAAACCCACACTGTAAGGAGAGAGGTGGTTTTGATACTTCAAGCTTGGAAACTTTTAGCATGATGAATATGTTTTCTTCAATATCAGCTGGAAACTCCTGTTTCCTTTGATTCAATGTGACTGAGGACATTTTGGGGCGTTAATCATTTCCTGTGGGCGGGTCTTGTGGGCGTGACTGACAGGGAGCTTGTTATGGAAATCAAGGTGATGCTGGTGGTGGCAGCTACAGCATCCATCCATCCATCCATCCATCCATCCATCCATTATCCTTCCATCCATTATGCAGCAGATTTCATACCTGATTTTAGAAACCTGTCTGCAGAGACTTGCGCTCATTCAGCATCACTGAGGTCGGACTCTGATGTTTGGTGATCAGGTCTGTTTGTCAAGCTCTTTGTGGACCTTGCTTTGTGCACAGTTGCATAATCTTACATACGTTTTGGCGCAATCAGTTAATCTAAATGCAAACTTGTTCCAAAGATTTACGTCTTTATTTTAGATTTTCTGAGATCTTCTTTGCAGATTCTCACTGATTGAGCAGTGTTTAGTATGGAATTGGGCCACAGCCATGCTTTCAAATTCAGACCTTCGACCTTCATCATATTGGCTGAAGCCTTTGATGCTTTCAAGGAATTGAATTCAGCGACTGTGAGCCAGGGAGCTGTTTGATTGTAGCCTCTCATACTGTGTGTGTGTGTGTGTGTGCATGGTGGCATATGTGGAAGTCACGTGACCTGTTATATCACTAAACATGCCATTAAAACTGTTTGCATTCAAACTTCTTCTGGAGCTTTTTACCCACGTTCCCCCGGCGTGTGTGACTGTGTGTGTATTCTGCATGTGTGTGTGCAGATGGCCTGAATATCAAAAGCCTTGTAAGAGCCCCCGGGGGGGCTGAGAGCAGGTCTCAGAGCTCTAACTTGATGAGGGACTCAAAGTCTCTTCTTCCTCCTCCTTATCGTCTGCGTGCAGAAACAGGGCGGTGGGCATGAGGACGGGGTTGTGAGGTTGGGATCCGGCTGTGGGGGTTGGGTACGGGCGCACCCACGAGGGATGACCGGGGCAACGTGACGGTCAGCGCCACAATCTGGGTCACAGCTCCTTAATTATATTTTTTGAGTAATAAGGCCTCAGTGTTGAGCTCAGGGAAGAGTTTGGGAGGAAACGACGGTGCGATGAAATAAATCAGCATATAAAATAAGGAGGTAATGATGGCAGCGGAAGGGAGGGGGAGGCAGGGCGACAGGTCTCGGCGGGTATTTCAACCAAGCGCTTGTCAAGACCGAGGCGGCGGCAGAGTGCGTGACAGCTCTGACAAGAGTTAGCGGAGGTCCTTCAGCGTTTCTCTTTTGTTTGACAAGACAAGGCGGGCGGGGAGGGCTGCTCGGCGGCTCGAGACAGCCGAGGTCGCCGGAGCGGCTTCCAGTGGGTCGCGTTGACGCCAACCTGCCTGTCATGACTCATGAAGTTTGCTGGTGAGGAGAAAGGAGGCGGGCGAGGACGATAAAACGTTCAGAGCGGTTATGGAAGGTGAAGCAGGTGAAAGGTGAACTTGCTCTACATGTGACCCGACATGTAGTTTTTCCTGTGAAGGACGTGAGTCTTATTACCTGCTGCTTGTAGTTCAGAGCTTCACCGTGCGAAGGATGGAGGTTCATGAGAGGAGAGGGTGAGAGGCCAACAGCAGCTGGCTTCTAGCTGCAGCCATCTTGTCTCCATTTATCAGCACATGACAACGTCCTCCTCTCCCTCTGATGTGACACTGCGAGCTCAGCGAGGTAGCAGAGAAGAAAACACCGTATGTCCAGTATTTAAGAAAAGAGCCACCTGTTGTTGGACAAGAAGAGTGAGGAAGGAGGGAAGTTTGGAGGATGATCTAATTTCCTTGATGGGAGAAAGATCAGACTTGTGCATGCAGGGTAACAAGGATCATGAAGAGTTGGACTCTGAAGCAGTGAAATTATCTTAATGCACAAATTCAAAAGTAAAATGGCTTAAAGGAATCACAGCTGGAAAAGAACTTCTGCAATAAAAAAAAACTCAATCTGCTAATTGATTTAGGAAAGAATAAACTTTTCATGCATGTAAATAAAAGCCTGCATGATTTGTCATGAACACACAGGGAAGGTAACAGATATTCGTATCCTCCAATCCAAACCAGCTTCCTCAAAGGGCTTTGTTTCATTTTTTTCATTTCGCCTCATCGCTCAGTGAAACATTTGTTTCTCTGCTTGCTCCCGTTCACTATTGTCTTCTCTGCAGCCTTTCAACCCGACGTATTCTCTGAACCCGTCGTCGGTAATAAGAGTTCAGCAGTTTCAACCATGAATATGAATATTAATGTCTCACCGCAGCACGTTGCTCCACCAGTCCACCAAAAAAAAGTTTTCATCCAATTATACTTCTAAATCAGCAATAATTACAACCCTATACATCATCTGCATATTTCAATTAATATTCAAATCTTGTATAGGGTTTTGCATGCAAATGTATAATATATTCAGGATTAGGTATATTACAATTAAATCTGTCTCTATCCAGCCTCTACCTTGCTTCTCCTTAATAAGCTGTGTTCCCTGGTAATGTTCCTGAACTTATTATAATGCAATATGCTCAGGCATAAGAATCACACATCCTTAATATTATTTCTCGCAATTAACATGGAGCCGAAAATACAGAGGGCCACCTTCGTTAATTTGCACAGGCACTCACATATAATGCAAAGCAGAAGGGGAGTAAACAGGTCTCTGTCTGACTTCCACGCACGAGTCAGTCAAGTGTTGCAAATCTAATTTAAATATATGAATGTTTTGCATTGTCCATTTCCCTGAACTTGACTCGGCCGCATCACATCCTCGAATAGGAAATGATGCTGCTTAGTATTGTTGCCTGACAGTCGGAGAGATGGAGAAAAAGGCGCCGCTGGACATTTGTCAATACTTGGTGCATTCGCTATCTGTCCAATTTATATGGTCTATACCCTCAAAGCTCAGGAGGCTTCAATTAGACAAGTACCTGTATCCGCCGCTCTGGTCTACAGCTCCCAGGAGCCCTTGTGCTCTCATATTGAATCATGGAGAGACAGTTAATATTCCGGTGGAAGGGAGGATCTATAAAGTCGCCGCTATAAACTAGAGAGGGGCCTTTGTAACATCCAAATAATAGCAGTAAATAAAGAGCTTACACCTGTACGGCGAAGGCCGGGTCCGCCGGCGACACCCTGATAGGAAGCACCGCGCCGCTCTGCAGACGGCCGTAAACACGGCGAGTAAAGAACAGTCAGCACCGTTAATGGATAGGTTTATTTTAAAGCGTGTTATCTGCCATCAATCACCCACAAGTATCGGTAGCGGAGAAGCAAGTTAGCTTAAAGTCCCTCTCTTCTTCTCCTCTTCCTCCTTCGCCAGGAGCCCGATAAAGATGGCGAGGAGGTGGGGAGGAGACGGCGGGGAGGGCGGCGGTGCCGGTGCACGGGATCCCTGAGAGAATAAAGCATCAAACCCACTCAGCAGCACCACTAACAATAATAAAAACGCCTCGGCTTAAAGGTGACATTCCCAATTTACGATTATTTGTGTCTATAAAGTGTATTCCTCGGCTCCTGACTCATTCGCGCCCTCCCTTACAAGAACAATGCATTAAGGAGGGGGGTGCCGAGGGTAAATGGAAATTCTATCCATTTTATTAAACCGACAGGCCCCACTATACCTGAGACTTTCAATTTTGCCGGCGTGACCTCCAAGGAGACATTTCTGTCTCCTCTCTGTCTACCTTCGCCTCATTCAATTCCCCGTTTGCTCCGGCCGGCCCTCCGAGCACCCGGGGGCCCGCAAAGCCGTTATGGATGAGCTCCGAGGCAATTCTGAAATAGAGAGAGGAGAGGAGCGTAGATCTCCGCTCCCCTCCGAAAGATTTACTTCAGGCTGTAAGATGGATGAAATCAGCCTTTGTATCTCTTTTAGTGATTGTTTTTCCTTCCGCTCTTTCTGCCTTTTTCCTGTAAAAGAACGGCGTCTGGCGCAAATGTGATGGATTAGGAGGCCGAGATCGGAGCAGAACGAACAGCGGAGGTGGAGATGTGGTGTTAACCTGAGTAATGCCGTGATCGGGGCTGATACGACGGCGGCGTCGCCTCCGAACACCTGCACAGAGCCAAGACTCGCAGAGGAGACGAGAGTCAGACACTGGATTTGTCTCGTGTGCAGAGAAAATACAAATGTCAGACAGTCATGATCTGTGTTTTGAGTTGTGATGGATGAAAATAATTGACGTGGCCGTGTTTTTAATCTCAGCGCTCGGTCGTGTCGTTCACAGCTGCTTTGATGAATTTTCATTTTCTTCCTCGACATTAAATCACTTAAACTTGCCGAATTAATTCTCTGTAATCTGGATTGAAGAGTTGCAGAGAATCGAGGACCGGTGCAGTTTCAGAGGCTTTTTCTTTTTAACCAATTGTGGAAGAACTTTTCAATTTGCAATTTTGCAATGTAAACATATAAAAGTTCAGAAGAAGTCAAGATTTTTCTTTAACTGTGTTCTCAACAAAATATACTCAAGTCTCAAAATGCAGAATGGCCCCTCGACTATTAATGCATTAATATGTAAACTCTACAGTCCAATGAAAGTAGCATATTAAATTCATATAAATATAGAAAAGCATCATATTTGTCAAGTTCATGATACAATCTTGATTTGCATTTTGTTCTGTTGTTGTGGAGTAAAGACAATATACGACTGTGAAATGTAGTGAAGGATATAACGATCGTTCATCTTTAAGCAGACGTCGAAGAATTGACTTGTGATGTTTCAGTTTCAGCCGAATCAAGAGCAGTGGGTCATTCTTGCTGAAAAGGCCCATTGTGGCTGCATTCAGCGACGTGCCTAATTGATAAAAAGCTATTAAGAGCCACCACGCTGTCCATCATTCAATTTGTCACGGAAATCAACACAAGTGCAAATGGTTCAAATTGGATGTTCTGCCAATAACGCAGCCTGGCAACGTTTCAGCGTCGGCGTCCGGAGACAGCGAACCGAACTTTGCTGGTCACAGATCCGCTGGAGGACAAACGTCTCTGCCGCTGGAGGGAATCTCCCGGACAGGAAGCAGACATTACTTTAGCTTCGCTCTCCGTCGCAGGGAGGTGATGGCACATAAAGTATTCTCGTGAAGGATGGCGGCGGAGAGGAAGCAGCCTGAGACGCGGCCAAGTTTCTATTGAGTTATGGACGTTTTCAGCAAAGAGCCCTCAAGAGCGGCACTCCTCAAAGTGACTGAGCTCTCACTTAGCAGCAACAATATAAATGGAATTGTCGACGTTAGTGTTTCCTCATTCATTTTTTTCCTTCCTGTTAAATCTCTTTTTTTTATGCCTCTGAGGCTGAAAAGCACATGTAGAGAATCAGACGTCCGCGGCGCACGAGGTATAAATGAAATTGCGTGGAGCTTATTTAAGCGTCTGTCACGACGGGAGCGCTGGGATCATAAGAACATTTCAGTGACAAGCGTGACATGATGTAGCAGATGAATTATTAAAGTCACATCACATCAGAGGATTGGAAATAATAGTTGTTTGGCAGTTAAACTTAGTCCTTCCCTTTTCGATGGCGGCGTCTGTGATCGACAGTGTTTGGAGATGTTGATTTGGACTGGAAGTCGCCGACCGCTGCATCGCTGATGGTGCTATAACCGTGGCTAATTGTATGTCTAAAACCCTCTTTGGGATGAGCGGCGCATCGGGACCGGAGCGGCTCCGGGTTTGACAGTGATGGTTCACGGGATGACAAACAAACGCCACAGAGGATCAATGTGAAGAGGTCCATCTTCAAAACACCAGAGAGACGGAAAACGACAGAACTGATCTTCCGTGACAAGTGGCCGCGTCTTCTCCGAGAATTCAGCAGGGTGCTTCTGTGTTTGGGGGATATTGTTTGCACTTCATGGGGATGAAATGAATTCTCTCCAACATGAAACACCAACTATTTAAAAAAGTGACTAACTTTTGACAAGACGATAACAGATTGGTTTGAGTTGCCGGGTTCTTTCTACATTATAGAAATAAGAAATACTAAAGTAGAAAATGAGCAATGCTTTGAAAGGGCAGTTTGAATTATGACAACATCTGGAAATGAGCATGATGATGGAAGGAAGTTAAAGCAAACTGTGCTGTTAAGATATAATATTAGCAAAGAGGAGGAGGAGGCTGCACGCTCATTAAATGTCTGATGCTAATATTTACTTATGAATCTGTGAATACTCATATAAGCAAACTTGAGCCCAGTGTGTGCATGATTCAAATCATTGAAGTCAGCATGAAGGTAGAAACAGATTGTGTAGAAACTACCTCAGCATCTACATGTCTGCACTGGCTGTTATAAGAATGAGCAAACTAAACTTAGAAAATCAGAAAGTAGGAAAAATGAGTGCAATAAGTTAACAAAAGAATAGAACATCCCAATCAATATTGTTCAGTGCAGCATCCCACAACTGGACTCATAGCTAAAGTCTTCACTACATACATGACGTTATATGAGTCTGGATGCAAACTGCAACTTTCCTAGTTTCTTAGTTTTTAATCAAGAAAAAGCAACATCTGCCAAAACATTTTCTGGATTAAAACACTTTGCATGACAGCGTGCAGCCATTTTCTTCTTCCCTCAGAGGGAGCTGTTCAGGTCCTGTTTCATTTTCAAACATCAGTTAAGAACATCTGAGATGTTGTGCAGGAGGTTGAGGGACAAACGTTTTCTACCAATAATGGAAATCCATCCATTCAGAAACATGTGGATCGCTCTTCTCTCTCGCCGCGGCTCAGACAATCTGCACGAACCTGTTGGATGTGTTTGGAAGTCTGACTTTTTTCAGTTACAATTACTTTAAACAAAGACTAATCACTGGACAAATGAGCGACTGTACCACCGCGTCCAATTACTGGAAAAAATGGCTGCTTTGTGCCATTCGCTGATTACATCAATAAGATTCTCCTCGGTAGGGGCCATCATTACATCAGTTGGAGCAGTAATTTTACTCATTTATATGGATTTTATAATGTAATATTCCCAGCAAAGTAAACATTTAGATGTGTGGGGAGAAAAAAACAAATGCATGCATATGAAAGTAAAGAAAATATGAAGTTTCTCCCAGAACCAAATTGGCAATCACCATCCTTCTCCCCCATGGTCATAATGAAATTGCGTTAGCAGTGGTTGAAATAAATGACATAATTCTGTGTACACACAATTAAAGGAGAAAGCTACAATCGCACATTGAGCTCAGAGTTAGTTTATGATAGCGCAAAGCAAAACCAAACCTATAAATAATGAATACGTCCATAATTATTCTGTCTCGGATTTGCATAATTATGGTATTTTTTTTTTTTTTTCTTGGAAGCATCTGTTAGCATTGCTTCCTTTCTTTGTTTCAAAGAGGACGGCCGTACCTTCCTGCAAACGTACGCACATGAATGGGAATAAATTGCCATTATAAGGAAATGCTCTTCATTTATAATTGATAGCATGGTCACAGTGACACAATGATATTGCTGCAAATGCACCACAATTGCTCTAAATGAGTGTTTCTGTTGCGGTGGTGAAGCTCAGCTGCAGCAGATACCAGACTCTATGTTATTTTACTAAAGTTCTTCCCTCTTATATGAAAAATTAAGGAGGCTTTATGCAAATGAATGCAACCTGACACATCGTCAGAAACTGTTTTTACTAGTTGCTTTAAGGTGAGAGAAAATAATTTAACCTGCAAAATGTCCTCGATTAGATGATGAGTTAAATCTTTTTACACCCGAGAGAAGAAACAAGCAAAAGGTTGAGTTTATTATTAAATATCTTCAAAATATGATTTGTATTTTTATAGTTTCCTCATGAACCGAATGCTCAGGATCAACTCAAGACCCTTGTTCAGATTTCCACAGATTTTAGACAAACAAAATGATCAAACATCTGTCATCAATTCATCAAGCAAATGTTTGTTGAACCTACTTTCTGTTTTAACACAGAACTAAAACTTACTTGCTGTTTTTATTTATTGCTGTTTTTAATGTACTTATACAACAACAAATGCAAAAGTGCTGTTTTCAGATTCACTTCACAGTCCAAAACTCAAAGACATTCACTTCTCACTGATATAAACTTGTAAAGAAAATGTTGCATGAGAGAAGCTGAAATCAGGGAATATTTTCCATCCCTGCTGGATAAATGACTTCAGTTGCTGCTGATTCATTTCCTGTTGACGGACTAATCACTTCAGAGAACCAGAGGAGAAGCCGTTTCCAGGAGTCGGTGTCGCCCTGCTCTCGTCTCACGTGGGATCGAACCTCCTCATTACTCTTCTGTACCTGCTGTTTGAATGAGCCTGGCTCGCGGCCAAAGTGGCCTCTCCGCCGCTCTCCGCCGACCCTCGAGCTGTGTATAAGCAAAGAAAACATTAACCAGGTGACTTATCATGGAAGTCTGTGGCTGACCTTTTAATGCGCCTGTCATTGATTGCATAGCGTGCTACACTCTGTCCATCCCAAGGTGATAGATTATTCAATTAACTATTGACCTTTCCTGCAGACTCATTTGTCGATGGAAATGCTTTTATGACAGCAGTGCATTTAGGAAGCAAAGGATGCTGAGTTTTGATTTTAGGATTTACAGTGCGCGCTCTGATTCCCCTCCCCTCGTTCTCATGTTGACTTTTTGATTTACACTGTAATATTGTGAAGTTTGGCCACGGTGTCGCTCCTGCGCTGGATGGCAGCTGTCGTGTTCGATGAGAAGCTTTCGCGTGTCTTGGCAGGCCGGCGCTGCCTTCTGGATTTATCCTACCTACTTCTCCTTCGCTCAGACATATTTCATGACCCGATGCAGCTCGTTAATGTAGCCGTGAGCTATTTGTTGAACTTGAGAGATGTGCATTTGTATTTGTCGTGAAATGCGTAGCCATGAATCAGCACCTACGAGGTGCCCATTTGGCACCGCTGCTGTTGTCTTCATCTCGCTTGTCTGCTGTGGCACAGATTACTCACTGGGATCAGAAAACAGACTCAGATGACGACATTCACATTATTTTTTGCATCCAGCTGGAGCTCCGCATTGTGAGAAACCTGCAGTGCAAGAGTCAGATGTAGTGTGTGTGTGTGTGTTTCCAAAAGCCTAAAGGATGTAGTCTCTTTTCATTTGCAGGCGTCGCTGCAGAACAATGTGGCACCATGTGCAGCCGAGTTTCTCTTATCAGCAAAAAGTGACCATTCGGGTCGATGCAATGAGTTTGGTGGAACGTGTTGGGTGCTATTACCCAACGAAGCTGCTCAGGATATGAACCACCTGCTTTTCAGTGAGATGTGACTCCGGGTGAGCAATGAATCAGACGACTTACTGGGCAACATTTCAGGGCAGCACATCTTCCTCCTCAGGACCTGAAGTGAGAAACATGTACAGCAGAATTTGTAAAGTCTGCTCTCTATCTATTTGCAATTATCCTCTTTTTCTTTATCGCCACAATTTTGGGGAAACGTGACAGGTCAACAAATCTGCCAAATAAAATATAGACCAGACATGTTGGGAGCGTGAGGTCTCTGTGGATTTGCCGTGTCATGTGTGGAGACATCTGTTGGGTTGACGTCGCCCAAAAAGTTTCTCAGTCAGTCGTGACACTTTGATCCGTTTCTGTCAAAACTCTTTTACCACTGTTTCAAATAATAAAAAACCAACATAGTGCTGCAAAACAACTTTACCATCCTAAAGCCAAGATACAGGAATCATTCCAAGGTTTAGTCAAGAGAAAATGTTTGCATTCCTGGTATTTTCTGTGTTTTATCTTTGACCATCACAAACATTTGATCAAGAAAAAAAAATGCATGTACTAAACTGGAGCTTCATACTTTTTGTTGTCATCTGAACTATAAGATTTAGCTGATTGAAATTAGCTGCTGTCGCGTTTGGTCGGGTTGAAAAGCTGCAGACACGTATCACCCCCTCCCGGGCAGATAGACTCCACCCATCTGCCACAGCACGCAGGTTAAAACAAACGGTGCGAGCCGGCTGCAGATCCTCCCGCCTCAGGTTAAATATCCAGTCGTGACTTGATGCTGCGTGACACGTCTAGCCAGCGCCAGTTTAAGGACTCAACCTCCTCCCTCCTCCTCCTCTGCCCGTACTCATTGTTGTTAAAGAGGATGTGACAAAGAGCGATATCGGTGGGATGAATATTTAATACCCCCCTCCCCCTGACTTATTCATGTTCCTCGGGCGTATCTGCCTCGCACATCCCGGCTCTCTACCTGTCACATTCCCTCTCACCGAAGAAGCATGGAGTCACGGCGGCCGAGTAATAACTTTACTTTCCGCCGGGGAAGCGGTGCAGGGAAGACATCTTGATCAGGCTTGCAGAGAGTTGATAGATATCTGTTATCCAGTACACCTCTTAAATATCATCCTCCCCTTTAACAGTTTTGACAGGAACTGCTTTCCCCCTTGTCAGAGCCAATTGGTTGAGGGATCGAGGGATTGAACATCTACGGGAGGACAGGAATACCGCAATTACCGACAAAGGAGGGAAGGGGGGTATCTGTTAGTGATGTTTGATGTGATTTATCCGACAGCGCCGGGAGTGCATTTAAACGGGGGCCTGTGACGCCGTGACATTGACGGAGTCGCGCTATCAATTGGACTCCTCGGAGCGCGAGTGGCCGAGGAGGCTGCTGTCAGGATCTGAGTGACGGTTCATCATAACTACCTCGCTCACTAGCCCCCCCACCCACCACCACCTCCACCTCCACCTCTTCGTCCTGTTGTGAGAAGAAGGAAGAGGGAGAGTCAGATAAATCACCTCAGCTTACAGAGAATCAGGCCTCGAGTCGACTGGAATCACTCGCTGGAGGAGTCTCGGTTGCCAGTTTGTCTGCCTCTTCAAAACTCCCACAATCTGAGAAACACTTTGCTTTAAAGTCAAATTTCTCTACTTTCATGAGCACTTTTTTCTATTAAATGCACCATTGTTTGGTATCATGCATCAGAATCTAACGGCAGTTTCACGCTGTAAAGCTGCTGACAGTTAAGAGCTGTTTTTGAAGCTTAGCAGACAAAATGGACTTCCATGACTTTCTGGAAGAAAATGTAGATGTTCAAATTTCACTGCACAGAAAATCTCTTGAAGTTTTTATTTAATTCTGCACTGGTTTTTGGAGCAAATGTGTTTTCTAGCTTCTTCAGGTTTGCAGCACGTCAGAGACTAAATATTTTGAGAAATTAAAACTGCACTATTTTCTTTTTTAAACTCACCTCTTTGACCTCCACATTTTCAAATCCTGCAAGAAGATAAAAGTTCTACTCACATTAAAACACTTTAGTTGATCTGGACTTGATTCCCCAAATTCTCCCAAATCCTCAGACAATCACGACTTAAAATATATAAAAAGGAGTAGATCCACTATTTTCCTTCCTAACAGGCAACAAAGCTCCATAAGTTCTGACTTTTGTCTCATATTTTATGTTTAAATTATCAGCATATGAAGTTTTATCACCAGCTCTGTCTCCAAACACAACGTTGACATTGGATGGTTTTGCAGAACCTCACTTCGATGCACATTCGCTGCCACAGTTTTTGTGTGATATATAATTTCTGTCCTTGTGTTTTTTCATCTCTTTACTTTTATGAGAATGAGTTAGACTCTCGATTAACAAGGCTTTAAAAAAAAAAATTCCTGCTGATGACAAACGTGAAGCAAAGTCCAATTCAAACACTGCATTTTCGTCAGATTAGTGTAAAACCGATCCAGCGTAATCAAGTCACATGGAGTCAGACTGAGCAGAACGACGCAGCAGTAAACTGTGTAAAAACAAACCAATTACTATGTGGATGATCCTTCGTCATTGTGTTTGAGCTGCAGAGAAATAAAAACACAGACAGTACAGTCATCATCAGGCACCATCTGTGCGCTGGTCAATAATTCACAAATCTCAGACAGTGTTTCAGTGTAAGTTTTGAAAACAAGGATAGGTTGCACTTATCCCGACCTGGAGTCATGAGAAGGGTTATGGAGCCTTGTTAACAATGCATGAGAGCCGCATTTTGAATCCCCACCGCCGCTCATGCATTTTTTAAGGAAAAATACTTTGCAAAGAGAGAGAGAGGGAGAGAGAGAGAGGGGTGGCTAGCTGTGTTTTGTCTAAAAATAAACCCCTATATATCTCTTTACTGTTGATCCGGCGTAGCCTCGTAAAACTGACACCAACGTGGGTGAGCCGGGAGCGAGGCAGAGCGAGGCAGAGCGAGGCAGAGCGAGGAACCACTTCTTGATGGATGCGATCATGACTTTGAGCTTTGCTTCGTGTTTCTTCCTCCTGCCCTTCTCCAGTGTAGACTCTGACCTTTGACCCTTTTTTACTGATTATTTTAATGCAGGAATCCGAGCTGATATGACTCCTTCATACATGTGACCAGAGCAGCTAATGCATAAATGGAAATAACATACATGTATATGTGCTTATTATGCGTTCGGGCCCACACATGTCGTTTTGCAGAAAGATGTTTTCAGGCTCCACAAATTTGATTTATTTATTAAATGCATTTAAACACCATCAGTGAAACAGGGAATTCCACAGATTTTACATCTTGTTGAAGTTTGAACATGAAAGTTGCATTGTGGGTAATGTAGGCAACAAGGAAGAAGAGCGATAAAAGATCCAGTTGTGTCCATTTCTCACACATTAACATGTAAGAAAATGTCCAGTTTCGGCTGCTCTGGAGTGAAACTGTAAGTAATAGCAGCATAGGGGGGATTCAGGCTTCGGGGGCCCCTGACCCCGTGGGCCTGTGCCTGGCGGGTCTGTCTGGGAATCCATCCATGTTAACCATACCGGAGCTGCAGCGCTCGGCTATTTTAGTAAATCATATGTCACACAAAAAGTGCGGCAGCGAACATGCATCGAAGTGAGGTTTTGCAAAACCGTCCAACGTCAACGTTGTGTTTGGCGACACGGTTTGTAATATAACTTAATATGCTGATAATTCTGGCAGTGAGGAGTAAAAAATACACAAACTATGATTCAAAAGTAAAAATGGTTGGTGACAAAATCCTGAGCTGAAAATGATCCTGTACTTGGTTGCATGGCTGTCCATTTGATTTCCACTTGACCAAACTCACTTTGGCTGCAATAAGAGCAAGTTGTGATAAAACACTATCAACTTGCACCAAATAACCCACCAGGGACACATTGATTATTTTTATTCCATCAGGCCTGTCAGCGGCAACAAAAGAGGATTTTGTTAAACCAACAGACGAGAGGTTCGACATGCAGAAACCAATCATTTGCGACAAATGTTGCAGAAAATGTAAGAATATCCAAGTTTGTGAAAAGCTGCCGTCGACTTTCCCAGCTCCAAATGTGCTATTCCACCAGTTATTCAGATTTATTAAACAATATATCACGAGTGTTTGACTTTGTGTCAACACTCCAAACTCTGTGGCCGTGCTCGAGCTGTTAGGTTGCCGTTCCTGGTTTTAATCATTTTTGGCTGCTTTCCACTTCCTGCCTGAAAAGTGAAACAGCTTAGGAATGTCATTCTTTGAAAAGAAAACAGAGAGGATCCACAGAGGAAGTCCTCCCACAGTCCTCTGGTCTCCATGCACTGTTAAACACACACACACACACACACACACACACACCTCGACTGTGATACAGACACACAGGCACGTACACACACATTCTCACACCCACACGTAAAACTCTCCCACACTGTCAAACAGGCACATGTGCACACACACACACTGACACACCCAGACTCTCCACACACACACACACACACACACACACACACACACACACTCTCACTTACAGACACACACTGATTTCCTCTCACACACACTCGCAGAGGGCTGCAGCAGGGCTTGCTGGGAAACATCAGACACCCAGGGAGGAAGGAGGACAGGCTTTTCCCACATTTAGACTCCATGGATACTTCAGATGTCAGGCTAAAAATAGAGCCAATGTTCGAGCCGAGCGACTCCGAATCAACTCCAGCAACAAGCCTGTCCGTGCTGCGGCTGCACTTTGGTCCAAACACTAAAACACAGAACCAGGATCATCACCTGGATTTATTCATGTTAACTGCAGCTTGTTCTGAATCAGGCGCGTTGTGATCATCTGCCTTTTAAACCAGATCGTGTGAAGACGAAGCAACTTTTTATTATCACAAAGTAGAAAAACTGCAAGTTGTTAAAATGAAAACTACATTTCCCATCAGCCCTTTGCTTCCACTCCCTGTCAACCTCCCTGATGAATCCTTCCTCTCCTTCTGTTTTAGTATAAAGAGACTCTATCAAGAGACTTAAAGTTGTCACAGTCGTAGATTTTCCCTCACGAGACACAGAAAATATAATTTGACTTGAAGAGATTTACTTTCAATTATCTAGTTAGTGATGCACAAACATTTTTGACTTGTGACAGTTCATCTTTACAGAATGGGAAAATAAAAGTTGGTGCATAATTATAATCATTGAAGCTGACAGAATCAATGCTGCGAGGTGAAATTTTTCTCAGTAATTATTTATGGACCTTTAGATTTCTGGATTATCATAACGTTAGATCGGCATTAAGTTAACATTTGGAGCAGGTGAGGCTTTAATGTTGAGATAAACAAGCAGCAGATGGAGCAGACATGAGCATTTTAAGGCATTTTCAGCTTTAAGGCTCCTTATTTTTTCTCCATTTGTGGCAAATTTTCAATCCCAGAATAGATTCCTGCTCGATGATTTACATACGCCATTTGGTGCGAACATCACCTTAAAGTATCAGGAGCGTCTTCGTGCGTCTTCATTGTCATGTTTTCTTTTTAACGTTACTGTGCCGAGATGTTACTCCTGGTGTGTTTCTTCCTGACAGGGTGCAGACAGTGACTCATTCCTATTTTCACACCGTTTTTTTCCCTCGGTATAAAAACTGTTTTCCTGCCTCATATTCATCCTGTTTACTACATATTTTACCAGCGACCTGTTCGCCACTGAGCGTCGAAGTGCCTTGCTCCAGGGCACCGTGACAGGAAAGTTTGTGAAACAGCGCCGTCATTTTCCTCAGCATTTCATCTCAAAGCGCTGACCTTCCGCTCACAAGCCTGTCTCTGCAACGTTCAGCCTCTTTCACCGCGGCTGCCATTATGCAAAATAATCCCATTTCACATTCGCTCACTTCTCCAACTAGCGCCAATTGTCCGACCCGCTCACCGTCTCCAAGTAAAAACCCGTCTGGCCTTTTTACATGTTCTCCCTGTTGCCTAACTCCGTCCTGTTCTGGCACCTGGTCGCGTTTCATTTAGCTCAAGTCGGCGTCGAGCTAAATCCTGCTAAAACACACACATGGCAACCAGATATTCAGGGCGAAGCCGGACGCGTGCAGCAAGTGGACGAGATGATTAAAAGAGCAGAGGAGGAGGGCGAACGGGAGCAATAACGTCAATCCTGGCCGATACGAGCAGAAGCAGCAGAGAGAGACTGTAGACTTTGATCAGCGTCATCATTTAGTGTCTGGACGTCGTCGGTGGAGGAGTGATCAGATCTTCTAACTGGTTCGATATCCTGAGTAACGTGTCGTGGTCTTGCCCATTTTGCCTTTACCAAGTTGACTGTTTTTGTCTGGAGTCTGAAACGTCTGAAATTGTGATGACATTACCTTCTACGTATCTCAAACATATCTTGTTTCTCTTGTTTGTTTGCTTCTTCCTCCGATGGCTGTAAACGCCAAAATTGGTATTTGCATATATCAACATCAGCATCTGTTTAAATCTAGGCATTAAGATCATCACATCAGTGCTTGGCTAAATGAAGTTTAATGGCAGGAGGCAGCTGTAAACAGTTGCATGTAATATATCCTCGTGTCCAAATTCTCAAAATGTGTTTGTGTTTTCTAAAAATCCAAAAGAAAGCAGATCCACGTTTTTTATCCACGACCACTTTCCTTGATTGTTTCTGGTAGGAACCACCTTCCTCCTCATCCTCCCCGTCCTGATTCGAGGTGATGCCGTGCTCATGTATTTGCTTATTCAGTGTGCAAACCCTCTAAATCAGATTTATGTAGTTGCGGACGTCACCTCGGTGCAGCGAGCGAGGAGACACCAGAGCGCATTAAGACTCGCCCGGGGGGAAGACGCGCTGCCCTCACGGGTCACTGAGGATTATTGTAGGAACGATCATTTACGTTTTCGTCTATTCTGGGTCTAAACATATTAACATGCTGGTTACAATAATGGCTTCATACTTCCTGTTTTGCCTTCAGTCATAGATATGAGAAATACTCTGCAGGGATTAAAGAAAATAATGTAAAATACTGGCATAAAATATTTTTTAAAATACAGATTTTCTCATCAAGTATATTGTTTAGTTTTCATTGCTCATTGATTTGAAAAGTTTCAAGCTGAAGTCAAAGTAGCACATTTCACAAATCACTCACAATGACAGTATGTTATTCCTCCCTTAATTTGAGATTCGATAAACATAATCACCACCTTTATCTTCTCATGTGTCAGGGGCCTAAATTGATGGTGTGACAGTACAATCTGAGATTGAAAGCGAAGACGCCGTTACTCTTAAAAAACAGATGATAAATTTAGCTTCCCATATGGCACCGGCATCTGGCATTATGCGAGCGCTCGAGTACACGGCGGCCGACTCAGCGGAGAGGCCTGCTGCACGGTGACGTGATCGTGCCTCTGTGTTTGAAATGCCAAAGATTATCTGTGGCTCCGTGTAGAGATATGTACCTCATTGATGTAACGTTTTACAGATGGTGTAGTAGCTGCTGTGTGTTCGGCGCAGAGAGAGCGAGAGAGCAAAGCGCCATAATCTCCTGATGTGTGATGACAGGTAGTCTCAAAGCAAAGCCTTCGCACGCCGTACCTGCAGCGCCGCTCGGTTTGATGGGAGATCAGTGGGCTGTCGACTGCGCTAACAGCCGGGGCCGCGCAGCAAATCCATCGAAGGAAGGCACGGGAGACAAACACAAACCTCACACGCAGACACATGAAAGCGTGTGAGCGCACGGAAACACAAGTTCACAAAAAAAAATACAACAGGCTGGTTCAGGTACACAAGCCTGCGAATGCAATTATAGTGGAAACAGTTAGAGCTGCCGTTTGATCTGGTTTTCTGAATCTGAATACAGCATCAAATCCTTCTTGTCAAATCTGCTTCGATTCAGCTTTAGAGTTCAGATCAGAGACTATTTCATGGCACCTTCCTCTTTAACACAATCACACTGTGTCTAAGGCTCATGTTCATCATCCGAGTTGTGTGACACCTAGAAAAGGTTGAATTTGAATCAGTGGACTGGAGCTGGTTTTTTGATTGATTTGGTGTTTTGATTGATTCAAGCTGGAGTTTTGCTTCTGCAAAGACACATGGATGTTAAGATTGACTGCAGGTTGCAGAAGCTTGCAGAGGAGCCGAGGTGCACGTCTCCTAAATGTCATCATGAATTAATCAAGCAGATTAACAACAACAGAGAAAAAAAAAACAATCATGACAAAGTATCTGAACGAGCTCCGTCGCCTTCATGCAGCCCAGAGAAACATGTTTCATCTGTTAGACTCAGAAGTCTGACTGATTCTGGATTCAGGAGTGTTGATTGATTTCAGTCTGGACTTTGGATTCAGATTCTTCAGATTCTAAATAAGGTGATAGAAGCTCAATGATTGTGCACTTTGCAGAGAGTCAGTGAGATTCAATAATAGATTTGTGTGATTGAATGGAGGATTATTTCTGGTTGGTTTTGCATGGATCCAAAATGGAGTCAGTTGTCAGAGCCCAGTCCAACCACGAGTGGAACACATGCACGAACACATGCATGTGTGCAAACACAGTTCACATGCACCAAAACAAATATATGCACGTTCTGTGTGCATGCATGCTAATAACAGTAAAAGCAAATGCAGGAGCATGCACACGTTTAGACGTCTCCATGAGCCAGCATCCCTGCTCTATCTGTGTTTCTCTCTTTACACACACCAACCAGCCTGCATCTGCACACACACACACACACACACACACACACACACACACACAAAAACACCGGTATCACTCCTTCAGCTCTGAATGATTTTGCTCTCAGCTGAGCCACATCACAGGCGAGGAAGGAGTGCGCCCCTCCATCAAAGAGCTCTTTAAATGAAATCATGTCCTCTGATGATTCAAAGCAAATATTTCCCTGGCACACTCCTACTGAATGTGCTCCTCTGAAGAGGAGGCCTTCAAGTGAGCGAGGACGCTGCTTTTACGCTTTGAGCGACGCTCGGTGGGGGCGACGTGTCGAGGGGGGGGGGCGGCTGTAATGAAAATGGATCTTGGCTGCTTGCAACCAATTTTTCAGGAGTGTAGTTCAATCTGAATGTGGACCACACAGAAGTTCCCTCACAATGTGACGGCTTCACAGAAAGAGGCAGAAGCAGAGAACGAACGCTTTGTCAGACAAAGTGACGGCGAGAACAAAAAGATTAGAAAGAGGAGGAGTCACTCAGTTTGTTTGCTGCGTTAACTCATGTCAGCTTGAGTTGTTTTACATCTCTAACATTCCAATAAACAGTTAAGTGAAATAAATTCTGAAACGTAACATGAACTTAAGACAATTCAGAAAACAGAACAAACAAATCATCTAATTTGTTGCACTCTTCATCTTGATGCATCATGATTTAGGCTGAAAAGTTTTTTCATGCATCTAAGATCATTTGCGTTCATGTGACCTCGCTTTCGTTTGACCTGCAATTTAGCAGGTCAGTGCTGAATAAGATGTTGAAAACTGTTTTTGTTTTATTGAGTCGTATCATGTCTGTGTCTGTCTGCATGTGCTGCTGCGAAAGAATGAAAAAATAAAAACGATAAATATTCATCTTTCACACTACATTAGATATTTGGTCATTTCAAAACTAAAAATGCAGAATACAGCATCACTGTTTTCATGCAACACCAGCTCTAACTTTTTTATTTTGATATCATCATCCTCAGCCACTTTTTTTTTTTTTTTTTCAGATCTGTGGATTTTTGAACTCGTTCCTGCATCAACAGCAAACCCAAGTGTCACATCATTTCCATCAGCTGAGGTCTGTTGTGACACTTTTCATTCCCAATTTGCGACAAAACGTTGCAACACTGCCTCCTCCATCCGTGCACCGACCTGCTAATCATTTCATTTTCTGCTTGAATATGTCCAAATTGAATTAATCCAGTGTCGAGGTGCGGTATCCACCTTACGCCTCTCGCTTTTGAAGGACACTTTTTTTCCCCCCCACCTCCCTTTTTCGCCTTCTTCCTTTGAGCAACAGATTGTAAAATCTGTTGACAGCCTTGACAGCCTCGCTAAGAAAGCGGATTTCATTACTGGAGTCATCGCCTGGTCCTTAAAGGTTATTCACTCCCCTTCTCAGAGACAGAGCCTCGTCCACAAAGTGACATGTTAATGGTTAACGTTGCGGGCCGTGCCGGGAGGAGAGGGGGGTTCAGGGGGACGTGGGGGGGGAGGCATTTGCAAAAGATGCGGTGTGAAATAATTCCGGACATGTTTGGGAAATCTTGTCGCCTAATGACACCAGCAGGAGAGAGAGCGGATAGATAGCATCGATGCCTCCTGTCAGATGTGTCACTCACGTCTTTATGTGTCCTGCGATTGGATTTTCCTTTTAACCCCCACATGCACATCACAATGTTTCCTCCTTATTAGAGCAGGCACCAAGAAAAATAGGTGCATGAGGACGTTTTCCTCTCGCAGCAATGAAACTTGAAACCTTGAGTGCCGCCAAGACGGAAAAAAAAGGGCGCTCAGTTTCTCCAACTTTCACATGAGAAAAGTGAGAGGACACTAAACTTCCTCGTAATAAATGAACGCCTCACATCCACTTTAGAGGAACATCCTTTTCTCATTATATTGCAATAAATTCAACTGGATGTGGCCTATATTTAGTGTGCTCCTGATCTCGGCCCAGAGATATGCGCCTCCTAACTCATGATTCCTCCCTCATCTTCGTTTTGGCACCGCACCACATTCGCCCTAAGACAAATCTTTTCCTAAGTGAAAATGAAAATTCTTCTTGTCCAAATCGTGGCATCAGACAGCGGGGGATGTTGGCTTATGCTGCAGATAAGCTTAGGTGAAAGAATGGACACTCTGACTCACAGTTTTTTTGGGTTGGATTTGATACAAAGCAGCATTTGGGACGATTCCTGAACGATGGCAGCTCCAGTTAACGTCGACTGCAAAGTGGACAAAGACGCAAAGAAAACCAAAGTAAAAGCAAGTTGCATATCTCACTCTGGTGTTTGAGGATGTGTCTCTCAGCTGAGATCACATCTTGAACATGAAATCACAGCTGAATTAGCTCATCCTCCCTCGGCGTTCTCAGGAAACGGGCGACGTCCACGTCCTCCTCCATGTGAGGTCGCCGCGACCTGACTTGGCTCGTTGTGTCCGACCGAGCTGCGATGTCAACGTGCGTGGATTCCTGCAGGTGCTTGGTTTTCTGTTGGTGGCCCGTCGTGACTCTTCTAATAAAATGATGCTTTTATTTCCATGTTAGTGAGGCTCTCAGCCCCAAAGCAAGCTGTTCATGCTTAAGACATAAATCCTGCAGAACAGCTCACACAAGAATAAATAGTTTATTATTTAAAAAGTCCTGAAAAAGCTGGTTGTTCTTGGGGGACTATTTTCTGCTGTGCATTAATACATGTGTGGTGCTTCAGTGAGTATTTATGGCAGCAGGATGGTGAATGTGGGCTTGAGTCACATGTTGAAAATAAGAAAAATATAGTAAATGACCACACTTAGCCTTTGAATGAAAAAGTAAATGAAATCCAGCAACATTGGTTATTTAACCTAATTTAAGGCTACAAGGGATCTATGGTCTCGCTGCCAGTGACAGTTTTTGGATTCATGTTTTTGCCCTAATGCTTTTAGCTCCATTTTCATGCAAGAAAAAAAATCCCCAGAATACACAAACGTCTTCCCAAAATCTAACACTTTCCAGGCTGGAAAACCTCTAAAACAGCTCCGAGACCATTATAAGGCGAATGAACTTCTTTTATGGTTTAGGAACTCTTTAAATCAGGGTGAGGCAGGATTCACTGCAGGTTTTACACACTGACAGCGGTGACGTCAGCTGAGCGAAATCACTTAATCACCTCCATCGTATCAGCGGCGAACGTCGTCCGCTGGCAAATATTTGATTTTGATTAAAAAGCCACTAGTGAGAACAGAGAAGAAAAGAGAGTGATGTCCCTGCTGAGACACAAAAACAATCTTCCCATATGCAGCTCCACAAAAGAAGACCAAAACAATATTTGGTTCCCACAGCATTTATTCATCCTGTTATACATCAGAAAGTTGTCATCAACATTTCCTAGATATAAATCAGTGCCAGGATCAGAGAGGAGAGGAGGAGGAGAGGCTTAGAAGCAGAGCGCTCTTAAATCTAACAAAATCTAACACTTGAATCGTGGTCGTTCTGGCAGCCTGGGGGCACAGCGGCGGGCTCCAGGCGTCAAGGCGCCACCTCAAATTCTCTGCTGTGGTCGGGTACAGTCTCTCCCCACATGGCACTCATTTCTGGCTGCAGAGCTTCAGCGTGAGAGCCTTTCCAGCGGTAAGGAGATGCCTGAACAATTACGTTGGTAATTAGGGAGGGTGGATCTCCGCTCTGGCACGGCCAAAACCGAACGAGAGCCCGAGCCAGCGATGAAAAAGACGTCCGTGTCGGAGTTGTGAGGACGGGGCCCTGCCACGGATGAGATGAATAATTTACAGCCGGGGCAGAATTTGTGTTAACTGCAGCACACGTCTGTAGAATTGCAGGGAAAAAAGCCGACCAAACAACTTGAAAGGAAGGAGAAGAAAAGAATAGCGTGGCGCCAAAGATCATCAAAAGCCGAGATAGAAGTGACACGACTCACACCCACTCCCATTGTGGGGTTCAAAAAGATTTTTGTCTTTGCTCGGCTTTTTATTTGTTTCTTATTTGGGGAGGCAAAATCTTGTCATTAAAGCAATTTTTTTTTCTGCGGCTTTGGCTGAAGCGGCGGCGTCAGGCAGGAAAAAAAAAAAAAAAAACACTTTGGTGATAAGCTAGCTTTAATGACAGATTGCGTCTTTATTGTGCACATTTCATTATTAGCTCACATTTTCCCTGCGGTTGCACGAAGAGGCCGACAGTGAAGCGTGACCCCGAGCGGCTGAAGGCCTTTCATGCTGCTCTGACTCTGTCGACCTTCACACTGCCCGTCACAGATCACAGACACGAAGTTTGCGCTTCCTGTTTCCCCGCATCTCCCTCCTCCACTGCTTTCATCAAACTTTGTGTCGAGGTGTTTTTTCATTAGATAATTTAATGCGTCGTTCTGACCGAGCCGGAGGAAGCGAAACGACGTGATGTTAAATATAATGAAATTCTCTGATGTTTGCTTGGAGATTACGTTTTGAGGAAGTTCCTTTGTTCCAATTGGCTTCTAATCTGCCTGTAATTCACGCAGCGAAACAAAATCCCTTCTAACTCTCTGCAGCTTTTGTGTTTATTTCTCCTCCTGTCACTTCCACTTACTTCTAATGTAACGTTCTCTTGTAATGGAGCCGATGGAGGAGCTTATTCTCGTGGTGCTTTCAGGGTGTCTGGACAGAGAGTGTCAGCTAAATGCCGGAAATGTAAATGCAAAATGAAACAATTTTGCTCCCTTTTCACCCCTCGTCTCTTTGATCCCCTCCTCAACTTAGGAGACGAGCAACTTTGATCTTGACCCATTTCCTCCTAACAGCTTCTTTGTGAGCGTCGGTGCTGCGGCAGCGAGACGTGTCACCGTGCAGACATTTACAGCCGTCTCACAAATTCACTGGACAATGCGATGTGCGTTGCGTGACCGCGGAAGCCACGAACTGCCCAATTATTTTGGCCTCGCTGGCGGTTTCACCTAAAATAAACAAGACACTGATGCCCGTCTCACATTAGAGCGATGTTCCTCTAATGCCTCCTTTGTCAAACCTCACATTTATCTGCTTTAGTTGACAGAGGAAGAGGTGATTTCTTTGATAACGCGACTTTCTCGTCGGCCGTGGCGTTTAACCCTGCGCTCGCTGAGGCTTGATTTCTCTCAATGCAATGTGACGTTTGAAGCTTGTGACCTATAAAAAATCTTGTGCATATCAGGAAACGAGTTGCTCGATCGAAGAAGCACAGTACAGTGAAATTGCTGCACACACCTGCAACATGGCACCTGTGACCTGCAGCGTGTCACCCTGTGCACACGTCTTTTATTTTTCCTCTTTGAGCAGATGAAGAGGGAATTGTGGCCTATTTCTTTGGAGAATAACCTCTTTATTTGCAATTAATCCACACTCCTCTGAGCTCTTGCGTTCAATTTAGTCGAAGAAGACATAGAAGGCTAGAGTTACTTAACCTCCGGGCCTTTGAAAAAAAAGCCACACAAAGACACAAGAACTCAACCTAGATTTTTTTTAGACTGACATCGCTGCGACACAGGGAGCAATTTTCCAAGTTCGAAGTAATAAAATGGCACAATTGAGCCATTTGTGCGATTCCATAAAACTGATGTCTTCTCTAATGAACGTGTTGACATGATATTTAAACAGAACGAGGGAAAATACTGGAGCCGTATTTCCAATTATACATCAGGTCGATCTCACGTCAAAGCAGAAGAGTTTAGGTGTGTGCAGAGTGTGACTGCACCTTGTTAATGCCAGAAAAATGTGAGAAAGTTACTGCGCTCACCTTCAGCTCAGGAACGTCAATCAGTCAGTCAGTCAACTGGATTTGCATCGCACCTTCTGTCCAGGTTAGTGCTGATTACAGTGCTTCGTACGTTCAGCTAATGAGAGACGGATGCTCCAAATGAAGAGAGATGAGAATAGAAATGAGGAAGACAGTAAACATTACCACCATGCAGAGTTTGCATTGCCGCCTGGTTTGCATTACAGATTTGTGTGCGTATAAATGTGATCAGTGTGTCCAGAACAATGAGGCAAATCACCACCTCGCTGCAAAATGAGTTATTTGTTTTAGTTTGTGCAAAACTTCCTCAGGTAGAAAAAGTGTCATGTGAACATGTTCCATAAAAATGAGGTCATTTTTTGGATGAAACATCTTGAGGGTCAAAAAGGCACATTAAAAGAAAATCACATTTTTTCACAAGAAGCCGAGCGGGTAATTAAGAGCAGAAACACTAACGTTCATCATAAACGGGTAGATTTTTTTCATCACACATAAAACAAAAAAGTCACTTCAGAATCCAGTTAAAAAGCCTTTGAGTTTGGTTTAAAGAGATCCAGACAAAGACTGTCGTGACGTGGTTTCAGTGACACTTCTGATTCCGAATCAGGTTCCGTCTTTGATCAGTCAACCTGGAAACATGAACAACAGTGATGTCGAAACATGTTAATAGACGTGTTTGGGAAAAGCTGGTTTGAAGTGGAGGGCGTTTCTCTCAGTCTTGCGTGATGTGATCATCCCAGAGTGTCTCATGCTTGTGTACTTGTGTGTGTGTGTGTGTGTTTGTGTTGGAGGAACGCCTCCCCCTGGAGATCCTCGGATTCCTGGGAGAGTGCGGGCAGACTGATGGCTGGTGATGACAGTTTAAACAATCCGGGCACTTCTCCAAATTGATTAACATCAGTGTGTGTGTGCATGCGTGCATTTGTTTGCGTGTAATATAAACAGCTACTGAAGTAATAAACCACCAATTGTACTTCAGCGCTGCGATAATTACAATAACCTATAAATTAAATGTAATTGACTCGACTTAAAAAATGTGATTGGACACAGGCTGGTGGAAACCTGCTGGACGGAGCGACGCAGCTTCAGGCAAAACAAACACTTATTTTCTCAGAAATAAACACACTGTTTTCATATAATCTGTGAGGGACCAGTGTGCTGCTTTTGGCATATAATCACAAAAATGAAATCATGTGCAAGCCTGAAAAGATAAACGAGGCAGTTTTGCTCTCGGATTTCTTGAAGGAACCTCGAATGTGCGCCTCACTTTGCCCCATTTTCTGCCTCCCCCCCTCCTCCCTCCCCTCTTTTTTCACAGTACCTCAGAAATTCCACTAAAATATTCAGGAGCATCCTCCAGCCGCCATATTTCCACTTTTATTGTGCATGATATAAAGAGGAGCAATTATTTGATTTCAGAGTTATGAAAACATGTATGTTATGAGAAAACAAGCAAGTTAAGCTTTAATTGGTGCCATTTTTCATGGTGCTGGCAAGGTACTTACCTCTTTGGCACCTTTTTTCCCCTCATAAAATTGCACATTCATATTCCTGAATGGAGATGGAAATTTCATTTTGCTTTATTCTGCCATAATTGGGATACATGGTGTGTACCTGCAAACTGGAAGACGAGCCATAAACATCCCCGACTCATTTATTCCATTCTAATGCGGCGATATTGCTCTCAGTAATAGCTCTCATAATGTGGAGAAATCCTTTCAATTAATACAGTAAATTCTAAAGTTAATACAGTTTACTCAGGGTTGGCTTTTTTTCAGACTCTGGAAGATGGAGTGCATGTAAAGGCAGAGGACGCTGTGGGATTTGCTTCATCTGCTGCCAATTCGAGGACGTAAACAGACTATAAACACACGCTTCTTCTGCTAAATATCATATTTCACATAATTGTTTGGTTTTTGGTGAAAGAAAATCATCTTCTGCTTCCAGCTCGTGTCTTTATCATTTCAGTTGGGGGGGGGGGGTTCGCACACAGACTTTAACTTGTTTGTCTTTCTCCCAAAACAAGTCTGTGAGAGCGAACGCAGTCGGAACAGGAACCGAAGCAAATCGAGTCGTGCTCGACGCCAAATTTGGCCATAAAGAAGTTAAATCAAGGATAAGACTCATTTGTCTGTGGTGGTGCAACAAACTCTTTCTCAACGCTGCATTGAAGTGTCATGGCAGCAATTTGGGAAAACTGCTGCGGCATCTATGAATCAAACTTTATTGATGCTTTGAAGGCGCTAATAACACCCTCGTGTTGATTAGACGCCCGATTTATTGACCTTGGAATCCAGATAAATACATTCTTCAAGCACCACAATGAATGCGAAGACGTATCATTTGTGTGGAACCTCTCTCGATTGAAAGGCTCAATAATATTTAATTCAACATCGAATCAATCACAGAATTATGTTTGTAATAGTTGTTGTCATATCAGTCCTAAATATTTACCCAAGACAAGACACATGTTGAGTTTGAATTACAAACTTGAAACCTGAATATGTTGCTTATATTGTTTTAGTCTTGCTTTAGTCAAATTGTGTCTCTTTCTGTGCAAAAGTTTATTTCTTTGTAGAAAATTTTCAACCTTTTCCAAAGTCGTTATGTTTTACATTTTGCTGGTCATGGATTTAAATTCAGCTTTAGTCTGAGCTGAAGGTTGTGAGAAGTAGCTTTTCTCGTCTGTGTGTGTTTTGTCCTGAACCCGTGTGAGCGAGCGGCTGCAGATCCACGCAGAGAGCTGCACATATGCTTTCAGAGGAATGCATGCTGATGTATTTCCATGGAGAAATTCTCTAAGAGGAGGATTCATTCTTGCGGGAACCCCGAACATTCCCGAGGGATTTGTTGTGTGAAACGCGGCCGCTTCGTCCTCATGTTCCCTCTGGACTCCTGCGTCTCCAGCCAGGAAGTCGGCTTGTGCTCGGAGAGATGCCGCTTGTTTGCGTGTGTTGTTGGCTCTGCACGCACATATACAATCAATCATGCACATAAAGAAGAGCATGCATACATTCTCATGAGCACACACACGCCGTCAAAGGGGATGTGAGGGAATACAGATGTTACAGCACATAGTTTGTAATAGACTTTATGAAATCTCTAAAACACAAATCACATCAATGTTGATCTTTTTTTTTTTTTACCTTTGTGCTTCAGCTGCCAGAAACACATGATTAGTGTCAGGTGAAGATTTACTGCAGGATTTTTTCCATCACGTTTCCTTGTGGTTTGCTGATTAGGAAACATAAAAATCTGTCTTATAAAAGATTTCGGAAACTTCCAGTTTGAAGTGGCTGCAACAAACACGAGGTGTGTGATGGCACAATCCCCCCCCGAGCTGCAAAGTAAACCATTTAGGGTAAAATATCTCTGTGCTCTTTCCTTTGATTAGCGACTCTTTGAAATGGTATAATGCTGTGATTATGTGAAAGGCTCTGCGAGCATGTGGTTGGAGCTGAATATTTTCTCTGGGACACAGGGGGAAATGAAGAAAATGGGAGAGAGAATGAGGGAGAGATAAAGTCAGGGAAGGAGAAGGAGGAGGACTATTACAAGAAGAGAGCAAGCCCTCTTTGTACAGACATTGCGACGCCAGATGGCTTCTTCTAATAAATATTCAACCTTAACTCAGTTCCCATGTAACTTCTCTTTCTCTCTGCCTCTCGTTTTTGTACGGCTGCCAGCACACCCACACGTTTCTGGGCCAGCGAAATGATTACAGTAAAGCAAACAAAAAGAAAAAGAGGAGGGGAGGCCGGGGGTGTTTGACAGAGGAAACGGGCCGACAGGGTCCTGTATACAGAGAGATAGGGTCGTAGTGTGTGCTGAAAGCTGGCCATTTTTTCCTCCCTCTCCTTTTGGGTGGGGGTCCGTGTTGTCGAGGGAAAGAGAGAAGGTAGGAGAGGAGAGGCGAGGAGGGGGAAAAGTCCTCTGTGGTCGGAGTCGGTGTGATTGTTGGAGACAGAGCAGAGAAAGAGTCTGTTCTCAGGCCCGGTTGTTTACCTAGTGGGGAGAAGCTTTTCCAGCGTCCTCTGAAGTGGCCCGCTTCGGAGAAAATCATGCGCCGCGCTTGTACGATAAGAGCGAGCACAAATTCCTCGGCGGTGATAAAAATGGCTGAACTCCTGCGTCACTGTCACGTTTGATTTTTGGGTTTATATTTTAGGCAGCCGGGCAGTTATTCAGAGAACAGCCGCTCCTGAGAAAGGCAGCAGAAACAGGCGGTAATAAAACAAGGGACTTATTTTCAGCATCAAACATTTCTACGTGCATAAAACATCCTGTTAATCAAAGATATTGTTTGCATGTTATTTATTCTCACGTATGTGTGAATGCACATCCATCGTCATGATGCAGTTTGACAGTTTACTATCTTCATGCATGTTCTGCATGTTTGTGGATAAACTTTGCTTTGTTCTCCCAACGAAACCAAACCATGTCAGATAATTAACACATACACTACGAATAATCATTTTTATAAAAGTAATGTAATTGTCGTCATTTGTTTGTTTTGCCAATGATGCATTTTTAGTTTTAGTGTCTTGACTTTGTTTCAGTTCAGTCTGTTGTTGTTTTATTAATTAGCAGAACTGCAGACACGCACGGATCCAACGAAAGTAATATTTTTGCAATGAAGATGTTCCTGCTTCTCATCTCAAATCCAGCTCAGTCCCTCTCTGTTGACCCGGCCTCCTCCTCCTCCTCCTCCTCCACCTCCACCTCCACCTCTCCTCCTTTGTGTTTCCTCGCCTGTGCTAATCGAGGGTAAAACCTACGGCAGCGAAGCAAATAATGTGCAATTACGAACGAGATTCTTCAGGCCTTTCAGCTCTGCAAAAGGCCTCATCACCATCTGTTTGCCTCAACCGGCCGCCACCAGCCGCCGCGCGTCTTCCATCACCTGCGAAGAGAAGGGCGAGACGGCGAGAGCCTGACAACTGTCTTGATTTTATTTTTTGTCGACACAAGATAAACTGTCCTTATTAAAAACCCCCGGCGTGCGCCGCCCGCCCGCCCATCGCCCTCCGTCACCCCCATTTTTTATAAGAATATTCATCGTGCAATATTGCGAGATTAGTCTGCGGAGAATTTGACAAATAAGACCGGCTTTCGCGGGAAAATATTTTGGCACGTTTTTCTTGATGTGAAAATGATTGCATTAAGACGAGACGTGTTTTTTTCCCCCCCCCCTTCCTTCACGGATGGCGGCGTCAGTAAGAAGAGTGAACGTGTCGCTCAGGAAGAAGCGCGAGTATGATTTCTCTTTTTGGTGATAGACAAGTTGAAATGTGCATCATTAGCTTCTCCGCTGTATAATGACCTTGTAATCACTTCAAATGGCAATCTGGCTCTTGAGGTGTGTGCCACGGTGCCACCGTTCACGAGCCCCCCCCCCCTCCTTAATTCTTCTCAACAAGAATCATTACTTAATCTCAGCCGCCAAACAGCTCCCGACAATGTCAGCTCATATTGAGGCTGTAATCATTAGACCAAGGCCACCGTGGCCGCCGCCGCCGCCGCCGCCTCGTCCCCGCGGTGCTATCATGGGAAAAGGCGAAACCAGGGCTTATCTCTCAGCGCGCGGATGTGACAGGAGAGGAAGAGGGGGACTTTACCGAGAGCTTTGTCTCATATCCTGATTGTGTTCACGCTCCCGAACGTCTACCTGCAACCAAACCAAACAGGTTGGTCCGGCGGCGTGGAGCGAGGGGCGGGAGGGCAGCGTCTGGATAAACTCAACTTCCACACGGACAAAGAGGAAGTGGGGGGGAAAAAAACATTTGAGGCCAGATAATGCCCGCGCTGAGCCCCATTAGGATTGAGGTATTATCCCCTGGTTGACTTTGGCTATGAGAAAACGCGCCCCCCCCTCCCTTGCTTTGCTGTTTCCCACTCATAACAGACCTGTTGGCCGTCGAGGTTTATCAAGCTCACAAATCTAAACAGGACAGGGGCCCTGACCGGGAGAGGGCCTTGTACACAGGAAGGGCCCTAATTCTCTCCGGATTAGAGAGCATGTTGCAATTTAGACAGCTGCTTGCTTGTAAAACCCCTTTTTGCCATGTTGCTGCTGGAGCTTCTAATGTGGAACGAAACTTCCAATGCTTTATTTTTCATCTATCTTGTATTAACTGTGAGTTGGCTTCATGGGTCAGGAAGACTGGTTCTTCTTCTACTCCTCAAATTAACCACTGCCAACTTAAAAAGTTTGGCTAAATTATTAATTAACACAAACCTCCATGCTGTGAATGAGTATACATAAAATACTGGCAACCTTTTTATGTTTGCTTTTTTTCTTGATGTGTTCAGCACAAACGCGTCGTCTCTGTCGTCAAAAACGTGCATGAATTAGAGCTTGGTTTAACACTGTGATTAGCGAGCGTGCTGTTTGTGTTTGGACGGTGGTTCCCAACCTGGGGTCAAGGCCGAGGGTCACCACGTGAATCTTTGGAGTCGTGAGATAATGTAGGAAATAGGAAATGTGTCATGAGGGTTTGCAAGTAGACAGAAGCATCATTTTAAGAGAGCTGTGTTTGGGTAAATGACTTGGTCCAGGATTCATCGGCATTTTAGCAGAAGTCACAAAAACTTGTCAATCTTGTTTTCTTCTACAAGAGAATGAAATCTATAATAGTACTACTAATGATAATTTGAGTCCCATAACCTGCAGCCAAACAGCACAAAAGTCACTACAGTCCAAATGTGCTGCAGAGATAACAACAGTAAACATTTATTCATGATCTCTCATGTTGCGTTCGCTTCAGGCATCAACATTTTTTCACACCGAATAAAAGACAGAGCAGCAACAAATCTTTCGATGCATTGGTGCATTCATTCCTTTACAGCGCTATGCTACATGATATTAGTCATGTTAACCAAGTCCTTCCAGCGATCAGCTCGCAGCCCCGTGATTAAAGAGACCGTCCGAGCTGGAAGGTCGTGAGTCTGATGCTCGTAAGTGTCCTCCAGCTGAAGGATCCTTCAGCGAGTCTTTGAGCCACCGCGGCCTGAAGAAGAGAGGCAGGCTTTTGTCTGTGTGTGTGTGTGTGTGTGTGTGTGAGAGTGTGACAAAGTAAACCAGGTGTAAAGAGAGCAGTGAGACATCTTAACCTCCTTGTAAATGGAAAATATACAACTCTCCCGGCGCCGATGCTTCATAATCTAATCTGGTGTTTGTCAAGAAAAATAGAAATGATATCACAGCTAAGGTGCATTTTGTGGCTTGTTCTCAGTGTTGAAACTAGAAAGAGGCTGGTTTCATCCAAGATACATGAAAGGATGCAGATGTGTTCATGTAATAAACATAGAAACACACACACACACACACACACACTGCGAACCCACGCTGCCGACTTCAGGTTGTGTCGCTGTGTTAATCTCCTCCTCCGATGTGAAGGAGTTGTACCAACCTGAATGATTAACCTTCCTCACGTGTTGCAGGCGATTGCAGCAGTCACTTTGTGACGGCGGAGGCAGGACCAAACAGAATGCACATGTCTTTCTCTATCATGTGCTCAGGAGGGGAAGCCCACCTTAACATCAAGGTGAGCGGGCTTTGACGGCTGAATTCATTCTTAATCTGCTGGCGCGGCGCTGCCAACACGGACGGAGATGTGTCGGGCGAGGCGGGCGAGGCGGGCGGGGTTTACTTCCTTCGACTTCTGAGAGATTTCCTGAAGGCATGCAGAACACACTCAAGACTTCTGTTGCTGATCCAAATCAGTTTTTTTCCCCCTCTCAGACATTTTGCCTCACAGCTACGAACGGACGACTTCTTTCAATTGATTAATTCTGCTGTAAATTGGACGTAATGTGTGACTATCTCAAGTGTTGCATGGGGAAAAGAAAGGCTGCCAACCGCAGGAGAACGGACACAAGTTTAGACAAAGTTGATTAAACGGAAAAGCTAATTTTGTAACTCAGCTGTTGTGTAATTTTATACTGGCTACTCTGCTTTTACTCATTTTTCACTTCTCGTACATCAACAGCAAAGTCGCCTGCAGCCGTGGAAAGTTACATGTACTCGAGTATTTTTTGACAGCTTGAGTCACTTTGCAGATTTTACATACTGAACATACAGTGAGCTCATACAGTGTGATTTATCTTTATCTTTAAGTGGCCAGCAGTTAAATTCGCTCAAGCAGCTACGACATTAAAATGATGGGTTTTGCCTTTTACAATGCATATTTAATGAAGAGTTTATATTCTAAAACTCTGGACTCTCTTTATTAATAGTTACAAACCCATTTACTTATGCTTTATAGATTATTCATAGGCCATTATTAAAGGCTACTTTTAGGCTGCCAGGAGTGAAAATGCAACCTGAAATTCAAAAATCCTTTTGTAGCAGTCGTTTTGATCAGTGGCTCATTTTGTGCATCTGATACATCTGGTGAATGATTGCATTGACTTTTGGTGGTAAAGTTTTAGTTGCAGACATTTTGCATTTCCAACCATCCACTCAAAAACGAGTCAGGCCTTAGGGAGTAGCCTCGTATTGAAGTAAAAGCGTCCAAACATCATCGTGCTCTCGCAGCATCTATATCCTGTAAAACACCCAAACCTGTTCACTTTATATTTTCCTCTTCATGATGATGTGATCTTTAATTGCATCCTCCAAAGCCGTTTATCAGCCACCGAAGTCCTTGGTATTTGTGCTGCAGAGTAACATCGGTGACGTCTGTGTCCTCCGAGCAGCAGAATAACCTCGGAGTGAACCGTCATGCATTACAGAGGTCATGCTTAATGCTACGCGGTTAGCGGTAGCTTGTTAGCAGCCTGATCCAGTTAGAGCTGCAACAAAGCTGCACACATTTTCCCAAAGAAGAGGAATTACAACCATAATCGTTCTTGTCATTTGCACAGCAATTTTACTCCTGAATGCCTCGTTTTAGGGAGGAATTAATAATAAAAAAAAAAAAATGCTATGAGCTTCAGGTGCCGCGGAGTTCACCCTTTTCCCACTCATCCTTGCCCGCAGCCGTGCGACGCTCACTCACTCTCTCTCTCGGTTTCTTATTATCAGTTAATAATTCTTTCTCATTCAAGCAAATTAGAGAAACTTGACTGTGTTAGAGCGAGTCCGGCGCGGAGCTGCAGGCAGAGAGGAGGCTAAATGGCAGAAATTCCCCCCAGAGCAAAGAGCGCATGAAGCACAACATTGTGTCCACCACAAAAGCCGCTCTGTAGTTTTGATCCCCTCTAATTTAATTAGCCCAAGAGGTAGTGCATTAATTTGCCAGGAATTCTTCTGATGCAGAAAGCCGCCCCCGGTGCATGGAGGGAGAGAGGGGAAGAAGAAGCCTCCTTATTGCTTTTGTGCAGCTGAAGAGGACGACATTTTCTGCCATGTTACGTGCCGCGGTGCAAGAGCTTGAATAGGATTGATCTCTGTCAGATATTTTTCTGTCATTACGATGCAAAGCTCATCAGAGTTTAATGCCGCTCCTTCTCTCAGTCGATTGAGTCTTTCTCCGTCCTTTGGCAACAAATTTCAAAGCAGAGTTTTTAACTGGTTTCAAAACATCTCACACCATTGATGAGAAGATTGACTATTTCTATATTATTATTCTTCATTATCTGCTTCATATACATCCAGCTGGACGTCGTGATTCTGTGACAAAGTCCAGGTATTAAAGAGGTAAAATGAAACCTCTTGAAACCTGCAGACACTCTTGTTTAAGTATAAACTGCAATAAGGGTTGACGTGATGAATGATGCACTTTGTCTTTGACTTCAATCTGAGATCATAATTCCTCCAGTTGTCACAGGAGAGGAAACGTTTCATTCAGGTTTGCTGTGATAACTCGGATCAGCGGACGACCGCTCTGCTTCCTGAGCCACAAAAACACGATTTGATAATCATGCAATGTTCTTGATAAGTGAAGATCGGGGCTATTTGATAATATAAATTTTTGGAGCTATCGCGCAGCTCCTCTGATAATCTTTCATCTTGAGACGCTCTCTTGTGTGATTGTACTAAATTGAAGAGGCCTACACCATAGTCATTAAAGAATCACTTCTCATTTTGTAATTAGAGTGCTTCCAGTGGTCCAAAAGAAACTCGTCATTTTATGATCTGCAGAACATGTGTTTGTCTCTCAGCAGATCGCGACAGGCAGCTTTCACCTGTCTGCTCTCACACCTGTAGTTCTCGCTTTCATTTACTCATGTTGTCAAGTCAAACTTAAACCAGCCTCTGCAAATATTCACACTTCAGTCATGCTTCAGTGTGAGCTGCGGACTCAGAGGTCAGAGTTCAACCCTGTTCAACTTTGACCTGTGAAGCTGCACAGTCAGCCAATAGAGACAGTGTTGATCCCTGTTGAAAATGGAGCTGTCATCACCCAGATATGTACAATATTACCTGACCACTAACTCGTTCTGTGATTCATGTTCAGTGGATTCAGGATCGTTTCTTCCTGTTAGCATTTGGATAATTAAAAGGTGCTGTACTGAGTTTATTATGTCTGATTTCAGCCCATTTAGGCCGATCTGACATTAATGTCAGTCGTGCAATGATTATTATCTTACAGGTCAGAGGTCAGAGATTTGTCTTTCCTATCCTGCAGATATGGCATGAAAGCATCACTTCCATCATCACACCTTGCTCACTCCTTCCTCACCCACAAGTTAATCAGTGAAAACTATTTTGTCGACTAAACCCTAGTTATGAATCTAATCCATAACCTGAATTGTCTTGAATATAAGCAGCTTCAAAACTCACCTGAAACGTTCCCCTCGACCACAGGAAGGTGCGCAGCTGCTCTGCCGTGGAAGCGCAACACGTAGACCTTCTAGCGATCCACTTTGAGAGTCCATCTATAATTCAGAGACAACCCTCGACTCAGAACTCAGGTTAACCAGCGAGCGTTGCATTTGTTTTGCCGCGAGCAGCGTTGTTTTTCCTGTTTCCCCGAGGCCGAAGCGCCGGCTGATGTGTCCCCTTTTTGTCCGCCCTGCGTCCTAAGGTACATTTTCACCGTGGAGAGGTAAAAGCATGGGTGAGATGTTTTATCCTCGCAGCACAAGTGCACAGAGCAGGGGCTCAGCGGGATAAATAATTCACACAGGCATGTTTGAACAGGTACGGAAATAATCCTACAGCAAAGCCAGAGTGGATATAAACCCTCCTCCTGCCTCTCGATGGTTTCAGAACAACTTGGAAGTGCAGAGAGGTCTCTAAACATATCGCCCGGGCTGGATGAAATATTAAAGCTTATTGGTTAGTGTGAGAGCGAGCTACTCCGACGTCTCCTGTGCTGAGACAAGCAGGTAAACTTAACTTCCCTCTCAGAGTCGACAGGTTGAGATATCTGACACTGGTAAATATTGCATGGAAGTGTGTGTTATCCAAGGGGCAGGTAAGCTGATTTTAGAGACCCACAATCTCCTTTACTCTCAGACAGTATAAATCTTTTTTACTTCTATTTGATCAGGGATGATTTCCTGTGTGTGCGCGGCCTTTTTTCAGTGAATACACATCCACACGGTCTGCACCATCCTCTGTTGGAGGCCGCTGACAGGCTTCGTCGGAGCAATTTTAAAAGTGAGACTAATGGACTTGCAGAAAGTTCAGACATTCATAATAAAACACTCCAAAATTAGAGTCAGGCTTTAATGTCTCTGACGGTTTACAGACAGTCGTCCGATTGACAAAATGAAGAGTACAGAGAAAATAACATCAAAAAGATTTCATGTAATACACAGATCAGCATCATTTCGTTTTTAATGTCATTGATCTCCAAAGCTGCAAAAGAAAGAAACAGGAGACGAGGTATCAGGTCAAATCAGTGCATTGATTTTAAAAAGATATTTATCTCTTCTTTATCTCAACCAACTGCAGATTACAAGTCAAGGTCAAATGTCATTTTACTCCTTTGGCAACATTGTCCCTTTTTTTTCTGGCCGATCACAAACAGAGCAGAAATCTCGGTCTGTTGAGCTGCAAGCGTCTGTAGATGGTGAAATCTGCTTCAGTGCCAGTAATGAAAATGCATTGAAATATTTAAATCACAAAGTAACCTGCTGCAGAAATTTGGCCTTTAGGAGCCTTGTGAATAGTCGTGACAGGATAAAATTCAACTGTTGCTGTTTCCTGTCGTCGTGTTGTAAAGCCGTGTCGTCATTTAGCTGCAGCTCAGCGTGAACGTTGCTCTCCAGCTCACTGCCTCCATATCTTCATCTCTATCTTATTATCATACATTATTGATCCAGCAGACAGTGTCACTTCTGTGTTGCTGCGACTGGACACAGACTTGTTAGCTCCGGTATCTGAGTGAACATGCACTTTCCTGTACCTTGCATGCTTCATGCACATGAGCTCAGCGTATCATATCTGAGCACAGTGAGTAACAGTGAACATGGAGACAGAGACTAAACTCACTCACCCACTTTAACCTCTTTGTTTTTCGCCCTGAGCGTCGCAGCAGACCCCAGGAAAGGACGCAAAGAGGGGGGAGGCGGAGGGGCGAGAGGGGGGCGGAGGCAGCAGCCTCACGGTGGCCGCGGGCTGGAGGGGTGAGGGGGGGCGAGACAAGGGTGAGGGGATAATTAAGCGAGCACGGTGACAGCTGCAGCAGGTCCCGAGCAAAAGGCCTGAGCTCCACTGAGCTGAATTAATGGCATCAGTGGAGCCCGGCAGCGCCGCCACCGCCGCTAACATTTGATCATTAATTATTAGCCTTTTGACAGAGCCGGGCCTCGTAACCCCTCACCTGCCCACCGGCGCGGCCTCACCTGTACCGCACACACCTCACAGATACAGATAGAGGAGTTTGAATTGTTTCCATCCATCAAACATTTTGATTTTCAGCTCATTCATCATCATTTAGCTGCACCATTTTGTGACCTAAGTCTGATACCAAAAATAAAACCCTCCTGATTCACGATCGTTCTTCCACGTCGCCGTCATGTGGAAATTTCAGTGCCAGTTTGTCACTTCCTGATGCGTTCCCATCTCGTCAGATGCTTGCTGGGATTTCACCACTCACATGCTGGTCTAATTACACAAATTACATAATTGCCACGAATGAATAATACAACCTCACATTTTCCCAAAGGGGATGCAAGACACGCCGTCGTCGCTCGACTGTACATACCTAAGAGAGGTGACACTGATACCGGCTATTATAAATAGACACCAGCCGCTTCCTGTGCTCCATTTCTGGCCAGATGGAAGCGTCTCTGTCATCAGCTGCAGAATCACGAAAGAAATTCAAATTTTAACTTTGAACACTTTATGCATTTATACATTGTTTAATTATTTTACAGTAAATTCCTTTGTTTCATTCAGTCGCAGGAGGTTGGTCACTGGTGTTGGGTTCGCAGTCGGTGTTTCAGTTTGTCTTTGCAGGTCGGTCAAGTTCTTCTGGAAGGAACATTTATTTTTGGACCTGGCTTTGTGCACAGAGCACCATTTTCTAATATCATTGCATGTTGTAGTGTTAAGTTTTTCCTTCATTGCACCGAAGCAGCGCTCTCATTGAAAAACAGACTAAAGTACACATACATATGGACAGAGTGTCCGTATATTTTTGGCCAAATTTAAAAAGAAAAGAAAAAGGTGAACAACTGGATCCTTTTGGAGGTTTTGGCATTAAAACAGTGAAATTAAAGTCATGCACTCTTGATGATTAAGGCTAAAAATCACCAGTATCAGTATTAAACAGCAACAGAGCAGCTCCGGCTGCGTCAGAGCCGTAATTAAACCGAGTCTAAGGGCCAGAAAGAGGAGAAACGTTTTGACTGCCTGGTTTACACTCGACAGACGAGCTCGCCCCTTCACTACGTGAGAGGTCTGTTTCATCATTCCCAGAGGTCCCCCCATGCATCCTCTCCTTCCTCCATACCTAGTTCTGATCTCAACGTAGGCATGGTGCGCGGCGGATGAGGTAACACCAGGCAATCTCAACATGGTGCGGCTTACATCAACCCGCCGGTTCAGATGAGCTGCCAGACCATCGCGGCTAATCAGAATTTCTGCTCTTATAATTGACCTTCCCGATTGAATAAAAATTAAATAAAATTAAAATAGAAGACGCTGGTGCCGATCCACGGAAAGGCCTGGCTCGCTCACAAAGCTCGCAATTAACGCTAATCGGGGACAGGCCGTCCGCTGATTTAGGTGAGGGCGTCTCGAGTCTGGAGAAGACCGGAGTGTGCCAAGCGAGCCTGTTAGAGAGAAGCTCAGAGGGGCCCTTTTAAAGATTGAAGCCCTGGCATGTTGCAGGGATTTGATTGCGTTCCACCGAGCGAGAGCTTCGGCTTTGAGGAAATTTATGTCACAACCTCTGCAGAGAAGATCCAGGTAGTTAATCACATCAAACACTGAGGCAGAATCACAGTCATTAAGTTTTTACTTTAGATTTATTTGTGTTTTGTTCTTTTCAAAAAAAGTTAGCAGTTCATGGTTAAACCCTTTTGTCTCTGCTTGAAGGGAAACTCGTTGCTTTTGACTTGCAAAATGGGAAATGTAGGATTCAGCATTTCTGGAGTTTGACCCATAAAAAGGTCACAAAGTCAACATCTGTCACTTCAACATGAAGGAGGTGTAAAAAAAAAAATATCTGGAACAGCCCTTTAAAGTAGCTTTAACTGGGTGAAATATTCAAACCAAAGATTCATGTCACCATTTGAAATGTTTGAGAAAATCTTACGCATCTTTTCATTTATGTTTTATCCATGTTAGTCGAATGTGATGCTCCAATAATAGCAGGTAAACAATTTCAAGATTTGCATCAACCTCACTTTTCTTTTCTTGTTGATAGAGACATAGAAGAGAATAAATCTTTCAGGATTCAAATCCAAACATGAAGTCAGATTATGCTCCAGTAACCCACATATGAGCAGGATGCATGTGCACAGTGGGTCACACAGACGAGCCTGCAGTCTTCACCGTCTTTGCTCTGGCGTCCGCCCGGACTCACGCTCTGACCCGCCTGCAGGATCTCGGCCCTCAGGTTGAGAACCTCTGCTTTACTTAACGTGTTCATTTACCTTGAGCTATATTTACCCCGATCACAAAGAGACTCTCTTAACACTTCCTCTTCCACTCTCTCTATTGAGTCTCCTCACAAACGCCTCGCCGTGCACAATGAGAGCAGAGAGCATTCAGTGTAACGAATGGGAAGATGTGTGCACAGTGTAATGGCCCGCGGGCCCTAATTGCGCCGATTGATTCGAGTTGCCGAGCTCGACCATAGAATTTTTATCTGAGGAAACCATCTTGAAGGAGAGGCCAATGATGACATTTATTTTTCACAGTTAACATCTTTACCCCCCGCTCCACACTCACCGAGTTTACATTAGAGATGGAGATCACAAGATGTGCTGACTGTATGTACGTGTGTGTGTGTGTGTGTGTGTGTGTGTGTGTGTGTCACATAGACCTCCTTTCAAAGCACTTTAGATGCTATTCAATTGATATGGCCATTAATGCGTGGAGGGGGAACCATTTCGGCGTGACTCTTGATGTGTCTGCATTTCACTGCCACGTTTTTTTCTTTCTTTCTATAGAGAGTTTCTATAGAAAGCTTTCTTTCTCCCTCTGTTCCGCAGCATAAGTAATTATCACGAGGATGCCTCGTAGCCTCGGCGCAGGAGGGAAAAAACAAAAAAGCGCCTTTACTCGTCAGAGAACAGAGACGTCAATTTAGGCCCCGCTCTCCCCCTGTTAGCGCGGGGTTTTGAATTAAAAACATCCTTCACAGGTCGTCTCTTTGTGCGCGGCCGTGCAGCAGCAGCAGGTTCGGGAAAACTTCAATTATTTTCCATTAACAGGGATACAATTGATCTAAACATGTGGTGAATGGGCCGATAGCGGCACCTTAAAAGGAGGCGGTTTTAAGGGAGTGAAGTTGCACAGGCTGAGCTCCCCTATGGATCAGCCCTCTGGATCTATACAATCTAGAGGCCCTCCTGCCTCAGCCTGATTGAATACCACGCAGAGGGCCTGTGGAGAGACTCTAGTAACCGTATGCCATTGTCCAGATGCTCACCTACAGTCACCAAGTGGGGGTAAAGACAGTGCAGGAGGGGGGCGGTGGCACGGCGGAGGGCAGACGAGCATGTTTTTGAGCGACTGCCAGCTCAGATCTCCAGAGGGGCCGACTTTGGCAAAGTGGATCTCGATGCTGTGCAACATCACACAAAAGAAGCAGAGAGGCTCGTACAGATCGCAGATTTTCACCTCGACATCATGCATCCGTGCACATGAAGTTGTTGCGTGTCTTATTACAAGAAGCTGCTGATCAGCGTAGTTTACAATAAGAGAGGTCGTCCTGGAAAAACCACAGCTCAGATGATCCGAGGAGACAGTGACGGGAAAAACTTGGATAAAAAGCAAAGAGCAGCTGATTAGAGTTAAAACATCAGAGAGGCTGAATTGCAAATCTAATTTCTCCCAAACATTTTTCCCCTAAAATCTAATTTGCACCTGTTTTCAAAATTTCAAATAAACACTGAAAAGTCCCCAGATTTAAAAAAAAAAATTGGATTAGAGAGAAGAATAAAATGAATCACATGAATAAGTAAATTTAAGAATATTATATCTTCTGCGAATTTCCCCACTGAGGGACAAATAAACGTTTCTTCTTCTTTCTTATCTTAAAAAATACAATCTAAGTAAGGGACTTAAAAATGCAAAATGCAAAAGGAACATAAAGAGCTAATGTTAGAGAGTCCACCTCTGTATTTTAATCCTGCTTGTTTGTTTCATTCTCGTCTGTTGCAGCTGCACCTTTAAATAATGTTCAGATGATTGTGGACCAAAGCAGGTTGCAGAAGCTCCCACAGTGAAATCTGTGGACATGTTGGAGTGTGAAGAGACAATCTTCTCCACATGAATCAAGGTTAAAGACAGAAGCTCCGAGCTCACACACAGACTCCTGAAACACAAAGTGAGTGTCTGTGTTCAGCGTGAAGTAGCACGAATCAGGTCGAACATCGACCCTGCAGACGTCTTCCACGGAAAGCTTTTCTGCTGCGAGTGCAATCATTTCTGCTACGTGTAAACATATTCATGAAACACCTGATCTTACACTCTTTTCATGTCACCTATGTGCGAGAGCGTCTGCGCGCCGACGTGTATTTTGAAAAATATGAAAGGAGAAGAAATCAGACATCAAAAAGGGATGAAAGGAGCAAAAGTTGACTATGACAATCCGTAATCGCTGGGAAGAGGTGTTGTTGTTGTGCAAACAGGTTTATGCCGACACCTTGCCAGAGGTACAGAGGAGCAGAACGCTCAGCCGTGTAATTCCACAGCTCGCCAAATTCCCGGTCACCCTACCTTCAAAACGCAAACGTCGACGCGTCTCCAATCGCATTAAGTTGCGAAGCCATCGGTGTTTCTTTTGAAAGGGCCACAACCGGAGTCGATGCCAGCGAAGGCTTCTCATACAAAGGCTCATTTATCAGTGTCTCTTCTTCGCCCCGGAGCTGTTTGCCAATCTCGCTCTGAATACACCCTTCACTGGCTTGAGCACCTTGAGGTGTGCTCATCTCTGATCATTATTTGATGACAGAAATCTGCAGGCAAAAAACCAGGAGACACACAGTTCCTAAGCAACGGGCGCCGGTAGTCCAAACAATTTCATTAAAGCGTGGCACCTCTTAGCAGGTGGGTGAGTGTTAGAGGAGATAAACATTCATGAGCAGATTGGCTGTGGTATTTGCCAACATCACAATTGATGATATCAATTTGTTTGCGAAGCAGCTCAAATATTGTAAGTGGATTAAGCAAAGGTGTCGGGGCTGGTGAAGGAGTGTATCAGGATGTCTTTTTTCATTTAATTGATGGCGAGCAAATGCAGCAAAATATGATTTGCTTTAATCCCCGAGCACAACAAATATACAGCATATACGTTATTGAAGCACATAATGCAGGAGCGGCATTACATTTATCTGTATTTTTAACTCGTGCACAAATTAACTCCTCATATCATTAAACTATTGTGAACATTTTAGCATGTGTTTAAAGGGTGTCGAAGACGCAGCGTCGCGTCTCATAGGCAAAGTCTCTGTCATCAAACCAGAACTGTTTCTCCTTCTGCTTCACATAAAGGAAGGAGAAGCACTAGTTTTGCTGTGAAGGACAAAGTCGGTAACAAATGAAATGCATCAGTCATATTAATATTTTAATGTTCCAGCTTCACGTCAGAACATGATGAAACCATGTTGCATTGAACAGTAAATCGTTCTTGGCCTCATTGCATCATCATGATGATTGTCTGAATGTCTAACCTGTGAGGTGCTCTGGTTGCATCCTGAACAACACAGGCTACAATTTAACAGACACACCTGAGCCGTTTCCTCATCAATCATTCACTGTTTTTCCGGCCTGAACGAGACGTCTCCTCCAACCTTTACACGCTCTCGTTCAATTAACAGGTGAGTTGCACCTGGCCTCGAGCTCACAAAGGTAACTGATTCCTGACTTTGTCCCGCTCGCTAACAGGTGATGTGCAATCATTTACCAAACGTGTTCTAAGAGCAGTCAGGTGTCGAGAGCTCTAACTTTGTTTTGCACAAAAATGATGACTCCTGAAGTACAAAGCCTCTGTTTGGTGTCCGATGAGCATCAACTTTTATTGAACCTCGTCTGTCTGAGCGTTAATTACTGCACGAATGAGCAACAGTTTGCAGGAGCTGATGCTACAAATGCACCTTTTAAATAACTTATTGTGCCTTCACTGACCGAGCTTGCACAAAACGTTCAGGATTTTTTGCAAATTTGTGCAGATTAATTTGTTGCGTGACAGTTTGCGCATGTATTTACAGGTTTTAAGTCTGTGCTCATTTTAATAAACATACAAAATGAACCCACTGGATCAAGGTGGGATTCATGCGAGCGTTATTCCACGCTAATGCTGATTGTTAGATGTATCTAATAAGGATGTATTATGCACGATTTCCTCCCTCATACCTTTCCTTGTTTCCTTCCATCACAGAGCGAGAGAGACGGCCTGTTAGAGATAAACTTGTCATCTGTAGCGTTAAAGGCAAACACCACTTGATTTAAGCACTTCCATTCATTATCACTTTGATCAAGGACAGTCCAATCAAGAGCTGCCGACAAGAACGGCTCTTTGAGAATCCAGAGAGCCGCGGCTCTAATTTACGGTGCCTTGCTATGCATAGCCTGGAGGTACTACATTGACCATGAATAAGATGAAACAGTCTTGTGTGATATGAAGCTTTTACATACCAAATGTGCTTCATATCATCGTCACGAGATCAAGCGAGGGCCGGAAAATGTGCATTGATGTCTGGATATTTATTCTTGTTGCCCTCAGGTTTCAGCTCAGTGTCAGTTCAGTTCAGGTTACGATGCAGGACAAAGACCACATCTTAGTTTTCTAGTGATTATAGCAGCAGCGGTGAATCATTTCTCAGACATGTTATTACGTCCGAAGACGCCGGAGTGAAGCATTTCATGGTTAAAAATGTCTTATAGGTGTAGGTGAGCTCTGGTCTTATGCTGACTCTGAGGTCTTTTAAGGTTCATGTCTCGTCTGTTTAACCAATCAAAGCTGCAGATTTGTCAGCTGCTAGTCTTCTATTTTATCACCGGATCAGATCTTATTCACTCTATCTTGCTTTTAATACTTTTGTCCATTTTTGGGGGGAGTTTCAAAATGTTTATTCAGCTCCAGAAGTAGAATTTTCTCAACCCACAGTTCTGAAGAAAATTTTAAATCGCCACATTTGGAAATACGTTTCTCACTAAACAGCAACAATGATGAACAATGAATCATCCAATCAGTCAATGAGTGATTAAACAACAACACTTTGTTTTTGTTCAGATATTCAGTCGTGGTTCATCAGTGTTGATTTCATAGCAATGTAAATATGAGTCATGTTGGGTTTCAGTTTGAGGTTTCATTTCCTTTTAAGGCCTAAATACGGTTTGAGAGGCTTTGACCCAGAAGGCTGGATGACCAACTGTGCAGAGGCTCCAAAAGCTCCAAGATGTCTGTGTCTCATTTGCTTTGCATTAATTCATTTATTAGTATTATTATGTTTGTTTGGTGATATACACCAATGACGTGCAACAGCACAGTCTTGCTTTAGTTCCTAATTTTGAAGCCCATGTTCCTGAATTTGTGTTTGATCAAATTAATATTCCATCACAGTAAAACTATATGTTGCACTTGCAGTGAGTGGGAGGAACAGGGGGCCTGAGGGGGCCCAGCAGTTTATATCAGCCCTTGGACCTTGTGCCAGTTTCATTCGGCCCTGCAGGATGATGCACTTTCAGGTTGCAGCTTTTAGAAAATTAGCAGCACAAACCTCCAGATGCCTTCGCGAGCCGTCACCTGCGAGACAAATCCCCGAGCATTTATTGTACTCGGTAAATAATGAATCGCTCTGTGGGCAGTAAATTTCAAAAAGCTGCCTGTACGAGCCGAGCAGGTATATTTAATCTAAATCTTTATGCTGCCGAGCTGAGTGACCCGCGGCTCCGTGTACGTTAACGTATGAATTTATGATCGCCGCCTCCGTCGAAGACTGACGTAAATGAACTGGCGCGGCTTCCTGCTCGTGACCCCCCCCTCCCTCCCCTGCGTTCCCCTCTGTCATCTTTTTGACACCTCCAAAAGATGACATGGAAATACATGTGTCGGCAGGCCTGACAATGAGGAGCCATAAAGCAATAAAGCAAAAAAAAAAAGAAAAAAAAGAGGAAGACGGGACCTCAGAGTGTTTGTCACTGTCATGTCTATTGATTGATGACAAAGAAAACGATTGAGAGGTCCTCGACGGAGGGGCAGGAGGAGACAGACACGCAGAATTTCATTTGTTGAGTCGAATATTCAGAAAGGAGACGTGCGCGGGCATTTTAGCCTCCCATTTCTCTTATTGTATTACATTAATCAAAGGGCTTCCGGGACGTTTCATCTGAACCGATTGTCACCGTGATGTTCTGCAAGCGAAGAGAAGAAACAACAACAAAAAAAAAACCATCCCTCAGCGACGTCTCTTTCCTGACAGTGGTATCAATTGTCCTGTCTTAAATGATCACTGCATTACTTTGAAATTAACAGCTAGAATTTATGTGAGTGCCTCTCTCCTCGCTTCCTGCCGCGGCCGAGTCGCAGAAAACAAATAATTGAATTGGTACAAGTACATAAAGCGTTCCAGCGGCTAATGTAACAGGCCTAACCGAGTTAACGAAGGCAAGGCCACAGACAAGAGTGGGGTTATAAAAAAAAACAGCCATGCAGATCTGAACCTTTTTCCTCTTTTACCAGCCGTGTTTTTCTTCCTCTTGTACGTTTTATCTCTCATCACCTTCCTCCGCGTCGCCCCTCCCTCCCTCTTTAATTGGAAGTCTCCGCCTCAGTTGTGTATCACCTAAGATGCAGAGGAAACCTAAGCTGTCACAAAGTGTGCTTATTAAAATGGACGGGGAAAGATAAAAGCCTAAACTCCCCCTTTTTTTTTTTTTTTACGAGGCGGCGGTGACTGTCTGAGTGCATCAGTCGTGGCTGAGCGAGACACTTCGACCCTGAAGCGGTGCCTTTTCAAAAAAAAAGGGGGTGAAATGTCCCTTTATAATCAGACCCAAAATCACTTAATGCACCATGTAGCATAAATGCACAGGAATTTGTCTCGGAGGCAGCGGGACAAAGACATACTGACAATGTTTACAGGAACACAATGCACACTTGAAGCACATGATGCCACGACGGGTACAGTCGAAACCGCCAGTGGCCAAGTTTGTCCTTCTATCCAGAGCAGAGATCTGAAGAACCGGACTGTTCTCACGCCAGAACGAGAAGCGTGCACTCAGCCGAGGTCAGTCAGGTGTGTCGCCGAAACAGAGGATGGTTTGATATCGAAGATGCAACCAGAGGAGATTTGGAAAGTTTTGAATCAAGGCTTAGTTTCTTTACGATTCATAGAGAGAGGGATGTTTTGTAACTGAGCGTCCTGACTTTGACAAAGTGTCTAAACTTAATGAGGAGACAATAAACACAACAAACACTTCAATGTCAATATTATTTATTTAGAACAAAATACACACAGAACAAAACACAGCTCTCTAAGAACTGAACGCAGTCGTCCCTCTCTCACATATCAGGTTCTAGAATTACTCTGCAGGTTCTCTGGTTCAAAATGAGACCAAGCTTTTCTGTGGATGTCGATTTAATGAAACATGTTTTTAGCCGAGCCGACTGTTGGAAATATCTTTTGTTACGTCATCACAAATTGTGAATCACTGCAACCATGAGAGGTCTGTGAGCATAAAGTTTGAATGTGCACAAAAAATCTGAGAGATGAGCTGTGGACACACACACACACACACACACACACACACACACACACACACGACCAAATGCATGACAGTAATCCTGCAGCGATATTATTCCTGGGTGCAAAAGCTGAATGAGTGAGTCTCCAGTGAAAGTCTTTTAGGGTTAGCAGCATTTTAAGGCGGACTGATAGCGATGTGATTCAGTGCGGATATGGAGCTGTGATTTATAAATCATTAGAAATAAAGCCCCGACGTATCTCCGACACATATGACATCATCCATCACTAAGGCGACAATGATGGAAAGGCATTTTATAGCTGACCATTACGCAGTCATATTGCCTGAATGGACGTCCTATCTGAAGGCTGGATGTTTTATCTTCGTCTTTTCCTTCATGCCGCACGAAAGCTTTGCTGCTTAGCTTTGCTTTCTCTATCAAAAGCACAATTTGACACGATGCATTAAAGCATGTTTTTAACCTTTATTTGTTCACGGAGAGCGCTGCCGTCTTTTGCACAAGCTGCACGGTATAATCACAGTCTGATCTGTCGGCCACGGAGAAGCTCTGCCGGAGCGGCCGGGGGTCAAAGGCCTCGCTCAGGGGCATCTCAGTGGCTGTAACAGGGAGGGGCAAGTGATTCTCATTGACTTTAAGCTTCCAAATTTATCCTGCTGGTTCAGATATTAAAAATAACGTAACATTTCAATGCTTGACATTATTCCGAGGTCCGGTTGCAGTCATGACTAGTAATGCTCATAATGGATGAATTATTTATTTGTGAGACACCAGAGACGATAGATAAACAGATAAAGGAGGAATAAAGTCACCAAGAGTTTGATTTCCCACTCGGGTCCACGATGACGCAGGATGACAAGCATAAAAATGTCCAATGAGTCCATGAGACTTTTCAATTTCACCTCTTGGTTCAGTAGTTTAATCAGACCAGAAGCGAAGGCAGCCATGTTTGATATTTCCCCCTCTAGTAATTTAAACTCTGTTCTAAGACAGACTGGACTCAATTTTCAAATATAATAAATAAAAGTTTTGTGTTAAAAAACAAAACTCTTTTCTGCCACAGGCACCGATGCACTTTAGTTAGTTAGCACAAGCAGCACCAACAAAGATAAGAGCCACAAAGAAAAACTTCATAAGACAATACAAATGAGAAAACATGGCACACGCGGCTTCATTGACAAGTAGCAGAAAGTTTGCGACGATATCAGATGTCATCATTTTAAAGTTTAGTCAGACTTTTCATCCAAACAAGCGTGAACTCATTAATAGTTTTTTTTTGCAAGCATCATTCTCAAAATCAGTCACAGCTTCACGATGAATTATGAAGGGTCAAAATCTGACTAACCTCTCGACATCAAAGCAAACTGGGGGGGGGGAAGTTGCATCAGATGTTTTTGCTAAATATAAGCTGAGCAACATTCTTTGAATGTGCACGGTGCTGAAACCGACACGTCCTGTGCATAATGAAGAATCGATGCTTCACGCCACCGTGTCCCGACGCAGCCGTGTGGTGACCCATTTGGAAAACCTCGAGTTACGTTAAATTGGAGTTCCCCGAATGCCATTCCTCTTCCACTTAACCAACTGCTGTAAATGTTGGACTCCTGAACAGCTTCTGTTTGTTGTTGATATGTTGTTGGTTTTTTTTTTTCTCTTTCTGCTGCTGTGTATTTTGCTGAAGCTTTAGACTCTCATTAAATCAACTGAGGAACTGCAAGCCTCTACAAACATCAAATCTATAAATTGCACGGATGGTCTTACTCTAGGTCTCAGACAGCGCTACCCTTTGATGAAAACTTCTGGGACAAAAACAGAAAAATAACTAGAGATTCTGAGGCAAGAAGAGAAAGTCTTGTTTTGACACTAAGATTAATTTACAAGTTTTCCCTCACTGGCAAAAGGAAGGGGTGTGTGTGTGTGTGTGAGGGGGGTGAGTAGAAAAAGAGCAGGGAGAGATGAGAGGAGCTTTTGATATTTATTAGGCCTGGACCTCACCAAAGACCTCTCCCAGGACTGCCGATGTGACAATTAAGCCAGGTTGTGCTTTGACACTGTTTCCATAGGCAAGTGGCCAAAGTATATCTCCAGTCAAAATATCCATGCCAGCTAACAAGCTTGTTCCCTCTCCATAGAGCCGAGAAGAAAGGGAGGCAGCAGCCTTGAGACATGAAAAAAAGGGGGAAAAAAAGGAGGACGAGGGGGCTGGTTGGGTGTTAGAGAAAAAAATAAATAAATAAAAAGACCCCCCCCTCCTTCTTCTTCTTCTTCCCAAAAGAAGCCGCTGGAGTTTGCTGAAGAAAACGGTGTCAGCGACTGGATGTGATCAAGGTGTTGTGTGCAGCTCGCGTCTGAAAGTGTCCGACGCCGTCAAGGCCCGACACAATGCTCAGCCGGGTAGGAACCAGGCCCCTGGGTACGCTCGCGCTCGCTTTTGTTCCGCCTTAATGACCCTGCCTTGATTCCATCCAGAGCGCTCGCAGCTCTCGCTACACCTTGCCTATTTAGCCCACAGTCATGTCAGCTCGCTTCTCCCATTGCTCAATCTTCGCCCTCATTTCACTTCTTTTTTTTTGTGTGTGTGTGTGTGTGTGAGCGAGTGTGTGTGTGTGTGTGTTTGCTGCAAAATGCTCTTGTCTTAGAGGAGCTCCCTGCCACACAATGGCCATCTAAACTCATTAAGAAAATTCCGTAAAGAGCCATTAACAAACGGGTTCTCTTTGGCCAGAGATATCAGGTCTAATTAGGTGACCGTTCTTGACAGGGTTGCAAAAACAAAAGGCGCGCTCGCATTTGAAAAGGTTCAGGTCCCGCAAAGGGCCTCACGTTTTTTTTTCTTTTCCTCCTCCCTCTTCTTCGTCTCCCCCCACTGTAGCCGACTAATGACTGTGGGTTTAACAACAGAAAAGAAGAAAAAAATACCTCTCTTCCCTGGGAAGGCGACGGGGAAAGGTTCGCCAAACAAAAGCCTTTCCACTTCGGGACCTTTTTCCCCCTCGCCAGGTGATTCGCTGTCCTCATTTACCAGACAATGAAGCCACAGTCAGACTTATTGTAAACACTTTGCATGGGCTGCTAAATGGACCGCCATGCCGAGCCAGCTACCCAGGATTCAGTGCCCCCTCCCTCCCTCCCTCCCTCCTCTCCCACTTTCAAGTACAGTGAGGGCCGCTGCCGGTTTTGTTGTACAGGAATTTGTTGTGGAAGCAGAAACACAGTTAGATAAGTGCGTCCCGGCCTCACATGTAGAGCAGATCATGCAACCAGGACGAGATGATACATAAGAACAATGAGAGGCGACACAGGTTTTCAGATGTGGAACGATTGTGTTGATCTGGTCGTTTTTGCCTTGAATTTTGTGCAGGGTGTTTTATTTTGAAAATTGCTCTATGTGATTCCTGTGTCTGACTTCCTGCAGCAAACAGTTGCACAGACTTCAACTTTCGTGCACATGCAAAACCGGCTTGACACGACCTTTGACCTGGACACAGAGTGACCTGGAGGGAAACTAAGGATGAACTTTGACCCCTGACCTGCACCAGGTTGTCGTCACCACTTGTGCATTCGGCTTCCAGCATCACCTGTGTCTTGCGGATGAAGTTTGCAGTTTGACTTTCTCATGCCGGCTCTTGAGCAAGACCCTGAAGCCCAGATTCCTTCAGTGGCCAACAAATCACTTTTTGTTTGTTCTGGGTAGTTTGCAGATAAGAATGTGTGTAAGTGAAATTCCCCTGGATGAATGGTTGGAACGGGTGAAAGTATGTTTGGGTATTTCCCATTGTGGCCTGAGAAAGATGCTTTTTGTCTCGCTCTCGATCGCACTGCATGGGATCATTGTCCAGTTAAACACCAGTGGACGTGCGTGTGAGTGGGAGGAATCAAATGAAAGTCTGAGACTGTACCTGTGCTGGACGAGGCTGTGTGTCGCCTGTCTTACCTCCTCCCGGACATCAAGCCTGTTTCCTTCCGTCGTCCACGTCTGGATCTATTTACAGTCGGGACCTTTGCGGGCCGAGTCATCCATTCATGTTTGAACGAAAAGATCTTTCACCTTAATGTGTTGCATTGCCAAGACGGATGACGCTGACCTTTGTTCTGGTTTATATTGTAGGTTGAATATACGGCCTCTGTTTTCTGTGAGTAGCTCGGCATAAATAAGACGCAAAAACTTGGACGTGGTCTTTTATTTACTTGGACATTAATGGCTTTTTTTTGTTGTTCTGTGCGATGATCTACTGTTTGCACCCTGGGAAAAAAAGGCCTGGTATCTTTCACAGTGTTTGGATGTGTTTGCTGTTCACTCTGGGTTTATGATGTATGTTACACCAGAAGCTGCATTTTGTCTGTTTCACACCAAACTGGTTTAGATTAAGATCTTTTAAGTTTTCGCTCGGCTTTAATCCAAACAAAAGAATTTTCTCATGTTTATGACTCCGATCCAAACCGGCCGCATTTAGATGCACGCAAGCAACACATCAGTTACACGATTAAGGAAATGGCCCGTGAAAAACTTTGATTATCCCGCTGCCATTTCGCTCTTATCTTAAGCAAAGCTACAATCACACCTACTGTTTGTTTTCTTTGGTCCGAACCAGAGTGGAAAATTTAATTTGAGTTTCGTTTCACGCTGCCCAATAACAAGCCGACCACCAGTTGTAAATAAAAGACGTGTAGGTTCGAGATTTTGGCAGCAGAGGTGGAGCTCAAATTAAATCCACATAAAGAAATGGCTGACTTTGTTCTGCTCTGAGCAGGCGGAGCTGCTCCCGTCTCCTTTTACCCATAATCCCTCGAGTTGTTTCCTGTAGTCGGTTTGGATTACATTTAACTTCTAACAAACCACATCACAGTTTTCTTCCTCAGAGCGCTGAGACGTCCGCAGCCATCATGGTGCCGCTGTTACCAAAAAATGAATGAAAAAATCCTGCGGAGTTTGAAACATGCTCAGAACATTTAAACTCACGCAGAACTTATACAGTGAAACTACGGAATCACAACATCAGAATGCAGAAACAGAACTGATCAAACATGCAACATATGAATTACTCTGCCGTGACGAGGCCTTGTCTCAGCTGAAACGTGAGAGTCGCTCGTGTCATGATGAAGGATCCCGTCATTCAGTCTTGCACTTTTAAAAGTCGGATCCTACATTTCCAATAATGCTTTTTGTTTTTTGTTTTGTTTGGCCCATTTCAGCCTCCACATCCATCCAGTCTTTGCATTTCTCACAGTTCTCAACTTGAAATTGATAGTTTTATTCCTGCTTTACATCCTGAAGAGTGTTTTTATGTCTCAAGCCGTATTTGAAACATTCAAGTGTGATTCACACAACTACAAAACTTAATTAATAATAAACTAGAATTTTCCTCTAAGTTGCATCATTAAAAAATAATAATCTAATCAAAAAATAAAAAAAAATCTATCTCATATTAGGATTATACAATTTGGCATCTTAATTAATCAGCAAACAAACAGTTTGTGACTTTTCCAGTCTTTTGTGCTTGTCTCACAAAGTAAATCACTGTAATCCAAACGTGCAGGATTCTTCACATATTTTCAGACGGTAGTTGGATTCATGCCTCACATTCTTGACTGCTCCATTGTGCTGCTTCCACATTCAGCAGGTGCAGCAAAACTTTATTCAACAGAAAAAACAAGCGTCTCTGGAGACGCATACGACGATGATTCACGCCAGATTTGTCCGCGCTGACGATGACTGACAGCCGCACTCGCAGCTCTCCCCGGCAGCAGGAGCGTCTCTTTGGCAAGTCCTCTGGTTGCTCAACAGGTGCCAGGTGAAACCTCCCCAGCTGTCTCGTGGGCATTTCCTCTCTCCGAGCTCTCGCCGGTCAGAAATCTCTGGTCTGTCTCCGATGTCCCGGCGCCGCATTCCTCCTCGCCGCAGGAGCCGCGCGCTCCTCTCCCTACCTTCGCCGAAAAGGTTAATCGCCAACAGGTGCCGGCTCATGTGCTGCTGGCTCAGCTGTTTACCTTCACGGCAAATGTGTTGCAGGAACGGAGCTTCGTCACGGTGGGATTTCTGTCCTTCCTGCGCGGTGACCACGCGTCACACTGAGATTTAATGTTCACAAAGTTCTTTAAACGTTGTAGCTTCAGTTCGTCTGCTGATGTAATTACCATCATAAGAGCATGTGAGATTAATTTTTGTCCTTTAAACCACTTTCATTTTTATTCTAATCCAAGATTTGCTGAAGCTCCAAAACTTTAATCTCCACTAAGGCACATTTTAGTTAGTTTAAACGTAATAGCAAAAATAATAAGATCAAAAAGATTCATGTCATATTTTTTACTGGATAAATCATGAAAACAGTATAAAGAACTATTATTCATGCTGTTAAGTAAAGGAAGAAATCAAAATTGAAATCTGTCGCATCAATCCAGAAACACCAAAGATTTGACCTTTGACCTCTTGAGTTTCCTGAGTGGAGGTGTTAATATTCATCGTCCTGCTGTTTGCATCGCTGTGTTTAAAGACGCCTCAACTGTAAAATGAAATGTAAATGTATGACCTGTCGTTCTGTGCAGCCATGTAGTCGTCTGGCTCTGAGTGTATGTGTGTGTGTGTGTGTGTGTGTGTGTGTGTGGGTGTGTGGCATAACCCACCCACCCTCAGCACACCCACACACACACACACACACACTGGGACACACACACCTTTCTCTCAGCAGTTATAACTCTCCTGGACTCCTGAAACTCTGTTTGCAATTTAAGGCCGCAAATTAGAAGCGTAAGTCATCTGTTTCCCATAATCCTCCTGTCAGACCAGGAGCTGGCCGGCCCCCCACATACACGCCGGGCCCGAACGACACACATACACACACACACATGCGGTCATAGCACAGCCACACAAGGATTTACGTGGATATTCATGCACCAAACAGCACACACACACTCAATACCTGAACTTTCTTTTCTTCTCTTTCTTTTTCAGTCTCTCGAGTGTCTTTTTTCTCAAGAGTGCTCAATATAACTAGATATTGTCACGGCTGGATTAACCTGTTGAAGGGGCTTGTTGTTGCCCCCCCCTCCTCACCCACAGCCCCTTTATAGGAGCCCTCCAGTGCTCCAGTGCTGAGACGCTACCTGGTGCCAGGTTTTTTGTTCAGGCAGTTTGAGGCTACTTCTGCTTTATAATGTGCTCATGTGCAAGTTCTAAAACTAGAACTACTTTGCAATTCATCAAAATAAAAGACAGTGAATCTTTGCCCATTTGATAATCAATGATCAATCAATCAATCAATCAGACTGACAATAACCAGGATACAGAGTCAGTTAAAGCAGCTACTAACGAGCAGGTGGAGGATGATTAGTGAGGACGGTCTTGAAGTTTGGTCGTTGTTGCAGATGATTCTTTTCCTTCTTAAAGCTCATTGCTCCTGAAGCATGAAGGAATACGTTTTGGCCAGAGAGGAAAGAAAAGATTTACAGATGAATAAATATCAGCGCTTATGTCAATCAGCTTCATTATATATGTTTGTGCCATTGTTTCCTTTCTTTAGTCAGTTTGAGTGTTTGACAGCAGCGACAGAGCAAAGCATCTGTTAATGTGTGAGGTTCAAGTCAAACGCTACATCTGCTCCTTCAATAAGAAAGAAAAAAGAGAGAATTTCATTTCCAGCTGTAGTTGTAGTATATTTGAGGAAAAAAAGAAAAACCTGGTTCATCATGGATTCGTCTGTCTGGGTGTTTACTTGAATAACGTCTGATAGCTGCAGTGTGTAAACACTCGTGATTCTTAATACACTGAACGACTCTTTAAACTGTCAAGCTTCCAATTTAACGTATTACAGGGAACCACAGTAATCTGCAGAGGTTAATACTGTGTGTTTATCTGGACCTTTCTGCAGTGTGTGAATCTGACGCGTGACTGCGTGTGTGTGTGTGTGTGTGTGTGTGCAGCAGTGGCAGTGTGTGTGTGTGTGTGTGTTTCTGGGTGTCAAGCGAGCGTCTTTTGTTTTTCTTGCGCGCTCTCATGTGCATACCTTTGTGCATGTGTAACGGTGGCTCGTTCAACGCGTGTGTGTGATAATGCACCAGCTCCCTGTGTGTGTGTGTGTGTGTGTGTGTGAGAAAACCCCGGCAAAGGTGACGTGTCCTACATGTTCACTGACAGCTTTATGGGCTCTGTGGCTCGGCGAGGGGAACAAGATTATGGGAAAGGAAACACGCACACGCACACACACACATGCTGACACACTCGAGCTGGCCATTGTCCCAGATGCTATAGTCAGGTGAGGTCCAAGGTTCAGTGCTCATATTATTAACAGGGACAAGCTGGCGCCCAGTAAACGCACCTACAACTTACTCAAGTGGAAAGCTGGACTGCTGAGGGTCAGGAGAGGTCGCGGGGTCGAGTCCGTCGCTGTGATTATCTGAGTGGACGGCCGGCGGATCCACGGAGAGCTGGACGAAGGAGAGGTGTGTGCGGGGGAGCTTTGTCTCTTAGCTCCCAGTTTGGTTCGTTTCTCCAGGTGATGAAAATGAAAAACCAGATCACGTCATCAAGACCTGAACATGTGAGCTCAGACTGACAGAACACAGAATTGGCCTTTTGCAGTTTGTGTTATTGCAACACAAACAGCCAACGCATGAAAACAATCTGAGGGTTTATGTCTGGATGTCTTGATGCAGATGCTTCTACAGCTATGTTTTCATGTTTCTTTACTTGTATAAGCACCAAAGAAGAAGAGCATTTTTGCTCTATGATCCTTTGACTTCCTTCCCAGTTGTTTGTAATTTTATAGATAAGTAGCATAAATTTGCTGTTGCACTTATAACTAATTCACTTTACATGAGCGCCGGTGAGATGCATGAGCTGTAAATTCAATATGCAGATGTCTGGTCCACTTTCACAGTTTTGAAAGTGGGGATTACCACATGCTTCTCATTTTCTGCTCGGCATCCATGAGACTCCAAGAGGGAGTGTTTGTGCATCCAAGATCTCTGACCAGGTGCTTGATACAAATGGGACGACAATTAAACGGACATTGTGCGGATCCTCGGTGGAGCATTGAGGAGCATTTGGGGCTCGGCTGTTCGTCCAACAACATACCAGAGGAAGAGGACAGGTTCACTGTAAATTTCAATTTCAGTCCCAGATCTGCAGATGTAAATGTGAGTTGATCTGGGGGATAAAAAGTAAAGAGCCTCACATTATCTGGCTAACAACGTCCTCGCCATCAGCTCGGGCCGCTCCGAGTCCTGTGGACCATTACCGGAGGACTTGGACATCAGTGATATCTGTCACAGATTGGACATAATGACTTTAGACCCTGTCTTGTGGAAATGTACATCTCACCGCTGTTAACCCCATAAGAAACAAGAAAAGCATTTGACTACAGCGGTTGGAACTCCTAATTAGGTTGAAGTAGGTCTCTTTGAACCGACGGTGTAACAGAAAAAGCAAAATGTGAAACATTTTCGGCCTCATTATAAGTTATCTAAAAGGCAAGGGCTCGTGATAATGAGGGCCATCCAGTGGGATGCGATGCGGTGGGAAGAGAGCGCCTAATTGTGTCAAATGGCTGGAAGTATTTCACTTTGAATTATGGGAGAAAAGGGGGGAAAATAAAGCAGAGACACGCGACGTGGACACAGAGAGCTGCGTTAGCGTCAGGAAATAAATGAGGTACTATAGGAAATATAAGTGTGCGCATTTATTCGGCACAGGCTGATCTAAAGGCTGGTGTGTGTCTCCCACTTTGTCAAAGTCGCACCTCGGTGCAAAGTCGCCATGTTGGCAAACAACATACGTCCAATTTAGAGAGTCCGCGGGCAAAATGAGGTGTCAGTGCTTTCAACTGGAAACAGCAGCTTTACTCACATGTTTTTGTTTTCTTTGTCTTGGTTTCAGACACAATTTCATCACAAATCCTTGCATGCTGTTTTGTTTTTTAAAAAAACAGCTGTTAGCAGGCAAAATGATGAAAATCTTCTCTCTGACAGTTTTTTTCACTGTGTGGAAACTTGTGATGATTCAACATGATATAACATCTGATATAATACAGTTGAGGTGTATAAGGGTTTTTTTCCTTTGTGGTGTCTTTAGCTCTAAATAATAGTTACAAATGAAAGTTACTGACTCTCAACAATAAAAACAGAATTGAGTCTTCTGCTGATTTCTGAAGTCTCTGGTTACAAATATGTTACATGATTTTATTAGTAATTTATTTAGTAATTTCTACTCTGCCAATTTTTACTTTCACTGACTCTTACTTCCTTTTGAATAATGCTATTTTTATTAAAGCATTGTCAGTAGCTCTTTCATTTCATCATTGTCTTTTTGTGGCAATGCAACATCAATACTCCACGATGTCGTGACACATAGTCTGTTGCATGCACAGCTGGTATAAAAATCTAAATGCTAAAGTGTTTGTCATGTGCACACAAAAAAAGACACGCATGACACGCAAACATGTCATACTCAAAAAGCAGCAGCTCCGTGGAATCAAACATGGCTGCCGCTCCTCTCCTGGCTGGCAGTAATGGTCGCAGCCTGCATCAGTAAACCGCGTCTTTGAGCAGTAATTCCAAATCAAGACGAGAGGTTAAGAGGGTGGGCTGGTGGCTGCGAGGGGGGGGGGGGCGAGAGAGGAGACGTCGCTCTGACAAAGGATGAATACCTTGTTCTCACTAGCTGACAGCCACAATAGAGCAATCATCACCAATCTGCCTTGTCGGCCGATACACATCACAATGCGCCTCTTGAAAAGGCTCATTTCAGCGACAGGAGTTAAAGTGCTTCATACAGGTGACAGTCGATGGGACGCCGCCATCTGCATTTCAAAGCTTCCCCGGCTCGTCAGCGCGAGATCGCCGCTTCTCATGAAGCCGGCAGATTTTCTCTCCCTGAGCAAAAATCCCGTTTGCTAGATTTGTCCAAAAAACAACTTAGTCACCTGAATGTTCACAACAATGATTAACTGAGTTTATAACTGGGATATAAATTCTCATTCAGGCTGCTCTCACACATAAGATTTAAATTCTCTTATGTTGACCATCTTTCTAACCCATTTTATAAAATGATGATAGCTGATAACTTTGTTCATTGCTGTCTGTTTCTTCATTGGCTGGTTTGTTTGCGGGCGGTGCTTTGAGCTGTCACTCATCATCACCCACCTGTTTTCCTAATCAGGCCCAATTATGAAACACCTGCTGCTGAATTCAACTGCAGACTTTGGCCTGTTTGCATTTTGTTCTTTAACTTTTTATCACAACTTCATCTTGACGCTCCTTCCTGCACAAGTAAGTTCCTCAAGTTTGCTTTTGTTTTGCTTTCAATGTCAGAGCGAATGAGGTTTCCACAACATAGAAGAGTTTTCTAGCTGAGATTCAGAAGAAGAAATAACATCTCTGGACTGAAGCTGCGTCTACATTTGCTTCTTTGAGTCATTTCATGGCTGAACTGTCTGGAGACACAGTTCACTCCGAGTCAGCTTATCAATCATTCAGTGAAATTGATCAAACCCTCTAATATTTTCCTCAATTTGTGTGATGAGGCAGTAAAAAATCTCCTTTAATCTTCCTTTTTTGTTTGTATTTTTGGCTTCCAGGCCCCGTGGTAATGATGCTCGATGGGACTACCTGCTTAAGTAAAGAATTTAAATCTGGCTGTTCTGCTTTTTCTGATGTGCCTCCATAACATAATACAGCTCCTTTACACAGAGTTTAGTCCCGACTCGGTGAATTCCCTCAAGTTTGACATGAATCCAGCCTTATGTAAATATTCATTAAATTTACTTCTTTATTGGAGCCGTTGTGCTCATGGAATATATTTTTTTGGACAAGCTATCAGCCTGTGTAGCCTGTGTTAAATCTAAAGGAGCTTTCCGTCGCCAATCCAAACACATTTGGTCATGGCTTTGAAAAACATTACCTCTCACAGATATATAGTATTCCAGACCTGTGGGGAATACGGGTAAACATTAAGCTGCGTGGCTGTGAGGCGAGGGCGGCCGAGCCAGCGATGCTCTGCTGGAAATACCCCCGAATCCGAGCGCCGCTCCTGCGAGGGTCTGGGATGTGGAGCTTTGCACACAGGTACTCGTCATGCAGGATTTGGTGAAACCCGAGCTCCTGGATTGTTAGCGCGGGCGTTTAATTCACATGACGCACAGCATGCTGTCATGTAAATTCAACTTTTATATCGTTTTGTGATTATTTTGGGAGGAATCCACAGCTCAGAAAAAAAAAACTTCAGGGTGGAACCTTTTTTTTTTTTTGTTGCCATTAGTAGAAAGTGCTTCAAAAGTTAAAAATGTGCAGCTCGATGTCGACATTCCAGCTCATCCTACAGGAAAAGTCTTTATGGAGCTGCTTTGTGCACAAAGGTGTCGTCATGTTGAAAAAGGAAAGAGCTTTTTACTGTCTTTAATATTAAGCTTTCACCTGATTGTGCTGTCCACACACTTTTGGCCACATCCAACACGAGACGTTTCAGTGTAAATTGCCCGTCTCCGTCAATAAAGTGGAAATAAATCAGAAACTTATGAGACATCACCTTCACTTTAAAATCCCAGGGAAAAACAAAACATCACATTTTGGCCGGCAGCGACGAGTTGGGATCCGTCCAACCGGAAAAGACGCCCAACAACCATGTAAACATTCAGTCATACCGAACCTGACAGCAGTAAAAATAGTTGCTTTTTAGAGCCAACTCTCGGCTTTGGTTTGAGAGCAAACACGTGCAAAGAGAAAAAAGACTCACGCTCTTGTGTCCCCTGTCCGTTCTCCACCTGCAGCTCGCAGAGGTGACATCATGGATTACCTCACCATGAGAACATGTTCACCAGGGACGTGGCCTACATGCCGACGCTGGACTCTGGCCCGGGTCGCCCTGGACGGACGCGACTCGGCTTCAGGAAGCTTCGCGGCGGCGTGGACGTAAATCAGATGGAGTAAGTGGACTCAGGAACTGACCGTCATAAACTGCTCTCACATACTTAAACAAACAGGCAGGATGTGTCGTCCTCCCGTGCTGCGTTCGCTGGCAGCCAGGAGAGCTTTTTACAGCCCTCTTGTAAATGTACCAAGCCGATGTTTTCAATTAAAGCCACTCGGAGGTGAGCTCCTACCCTCGGCGCGTAAAACAGCCTTAACAAGTTTTCACCGAGTCGTATCTCTGGAGCGGAGCAGAAACGCGAGGTGAAGGCGCCGAGGTCGGCCACACACGAGCAGGTCCAGCTGCGAGAGGAGGTGAAGGTTTGATGTTAGCTTTGGGAGGATGCACATGTGAGATGAACTCACAAACAGGTGGCTCTTAATCCAGGACGCTCTGATAATCAGAGAGTCAGCGGAGACGCGCTCGTGTTTGCTCAGGACGATCTCTGCACTTTTTACTCAAGTCAAGATTGTCTGTGTTTGTCCAACTCATATTTCATCAATCTCTCATTTTTATAAATCTGCAAACATGGTTCCAAAATATTTTTTTTTTTTTTGTTTTTTTCTCATTTATGTTTTACTCTATTTACATTTTGTTCACCGGCCGTTTTTATCTTGTGTCTCTACATTTTTCATTTTGCTGTCTCATATTAAAAAGTTTACATTCTCTTTCTCCTGCTTTCCTTTGCCCCCGAACAAGTTTCCACCCTCTGATCGCCTTCGCCTTGTTTCCACGTCAGTTCCTATACAGTGAAGACGGGACAGGGAGAAACACCCCTGAGCTCCTCTGTGCAGCGTTTTCTCAGCAGCTTGTCACTGATTCACATGACCTCAGAGCGACTGTAACAGCGGGAGTTGTCTTTTGACAGCGTTGACGTCCGTCTATGAAAAGTTAAAGTCACTTCTAAATGTCATGCACGTCTCAAGCATGCAGCGCGAGGTTTTAGATTTTATGCAGAGGTGGGTCCGTCTTTAACATTTCAACATGATGCGTTCAGAGATGAGTCGGTGACTGTAGTTGTTGTCAACACGGCTGAGAATGACTTTTCTTTCCTGGCCTCTCTCCACCTGCTCAACATGAATTTGTCCTTTTGTTAAAAGCTGCTGTCGCTGTCTGGACTTTCATGCATTTACCCAGAGATCAGGACACAAGAAACACTGAATGTATTTAGTGTGAAACTTTGCAACCAGGCGGCAGCAAAGATTTTAGGTTGAATCCAAATTTCCTCAATGCAAACTTTCAAATTTGTTATATATTTAGTAACTGACCAAACCTTTTAACTATATTTCTATGTTTGCCTGAAAGCATTCAAATGTTTAAAATGTCAAGCTTAAAAAAAAAGTCTTTTGTAATATGTCTCTTACTGAAGGATTTTTAAAAAGCCCAATTTCCTAGAAAGAGTCCTGAGATTAAAACCTTTTGTTCCTGTTTTCATCATTTTCCATTTTCATCAAACTAACATTTACTCGATGCTCCTCAGTGGGTTTCGACGTGTTTTGTAAAACCACAACCGGATAAACTCAAAAACACAGATTTGTCTGTTAAAAACAAGTTTTTTTTCGGCCTCAGAAAACCTGACATTCCCACGATACGAGGTTTCCACCTGACAGCGCGGGTGTGTTCACCTTTGATAACCGAACAGGCGTGGACAGACACGCTCGGCCTGCGTTTGACGGCATTCATCCCCCTGAAAGCGTGTCTCCACCATCCTGCAGTCAGCTTTCACCTCTGCAGCCGAGTCAAGACTGATGTTATTACCTTATCAAAGGTGGAGGTGTCTGCGGCTGCGGGGGGAGACGAAAGAGAGGCCGGGAGAGAGGAGGTGGGAGGGGTGGACGCTTCCCTTTGACTGGCTGGCAGCCGACGGGACACCGGGCGTATTTATCCCTCGCCGCCAGCTTATCAGCGGGGCCTGTAAATCTACCTGACAGGTCTTTACAGGTGCCGTTAATCCCGCTGATTCAATTCATTTTGCTAACTGCTCGGATGCGGCCTCTCTCCGCGGGGAAGATCAAACCCTCGTTCCGTCCTCGCCGAGTTAGTGTGCGTCGTCCTCGTGATGGAAAGCCAAATCCACTCTCTCTAACGTGGAGATGAAAGGTGTAATGCAGCCTCCGTGGCAGTCAGATTATTCCTCCAAACATGTTTGTGCTTCTTTATTTGCTGCACACTGGGTCTCGCTCTTTCTCGCTTCTTTGTTGTTTACAGAGCAGAGATTTGCTGTGCAGGTGTGCAGGTTTTCACTGAAGCGTTGAAGCTCCACGCTCGCATTTATTTGCACCTCGGAGCTGCTCTGCTGAGCTGAGACGAGATGTTGTTCATTTCTTTTCCCACATGTTTCTGGAATTTTTTATTTTTCACTTAAATATTCAGTGTTGGGATGAAGCTGAACTCGCTCCGATCAGCATCCGTTCAGATTTTCAGACGAAGCAGACGAAGGTAGAAGTTGCATATTGACAGAAGAAATATGCAGAATTAAGACTTGTTATTTTTGCATAACTTTACTTTTTCATAACATTTTTCTCTTCTGTTTCTTTCGGCTCTGACACACAAGATCCCTCCGACGATGCTAATTGGCTTGATTGTTTGTCCAACCATGGAAGCAGCTGCCATATGTCATATTATACAACTATTACAACCTTCAAGCTCCAGATTCTTTCCGTTTCAGAGGTCTGAAACCCGACCACACTTCTGCCGCCTCTCCGACTGTTTTTACAGAACTGCTTTTTCCTTTTTTCCCTTCCACTATCAGCGATCTGTCAGACGGTGCGCTGCAGTGTCTCAGTCTGTGTTCACACCGTTCGAGAGCACAGCGCGTTCATGAGTCACTGGAATCAGGGAAACATGCTCTGACAAACAAACTTGCTGGAAGAGAAACAACCTTTGTCACCTTCTGCGCTTCCGCTTTTCATGAACAGGATCTCTCGTCTGTCAAACTTACAGTTCTCTCTGTAACTTTTGTAACAGCTGGAAACTTTGTCGTCGTAAAAATGTACTTTAATGACATTAATAATAATCCGACTCTTGACTGATCTCCGAGCAGAATTTCCCCTCATGCATCTCACTTCAGCAAAGGTCAGAGGTCACGCAAAGCTGCAGAGCAGCAACCTTGCAGCTGCCTCAGTCAAGGACGCCGTCGCAGAAAAGAGAAGTGAAGCTGTAGAGACAAGCGGCTTCTGTGCTTTACCTCGACTCTTTGCTGAGTTCAGTCGTTTTGATCATAATAACCTTTGTCTGCCCATCGTTCCGTACTCTCACTTCCTTCCTAAATGCAGCTCCAAGCTTCCAGTCAGTGATTCTCCAAGGCCTTTTTTTCTCATCTTGAGAAGGCCGAGGAAAAACACGGGCAGATTGGATCTTGGCAGGTTTGCGTGTTTAAACGGAGCGGTCACCTCCGCCCGGCTTCCTGCTGCAGACATTAAGCACCAACCTTATCGTTTCCTCGCGGTGATTAGGCCGCTTCCTGGTGACTGCATCACAGGTTCAAGTTCATTTATGTTCGCTGCGCTCTCGACCGGCGTCTCTCAAGCTTTCGGTGAGTCATAAAGTGATGCCTGCTTTGAGGAGGAAGATCAAAATGATTACCTTTAAAAGTAAACATGACTCTAATTGGCTCTTTCCCTCCAACAATTTGTAATCTGCTGCATCTGGAAACAAAAAAACGGACCTATGGACTTGTTCAGCTTCAGTTTGATTATTTTACAGCTTATTTTCTCACAGCTTTATATTTCTTTTTTATCAAAGCTGCATCTCTTCTGCAGTCTCTTCTTATTACTGTTGCTAATGCAGCAACCAGATTTTCCTCGAAGCATCAAAGACATTTCGTTCAAGGTTTGAAATCTGAACATGACCAACAGTATCTGGGGGGGTCTCATTGTGTTTCTACAGTCACCAAGAGGAAGTGGAGTCAGGACATCTGGATGCTTTCTCGCACACAACTGCAATTATGTCATTGTGGCTTTCATGAACCCAGTTTGTCCTCCTTCAAAGATGCAGCAGGGTTTGCATCAAGCCGACGTGCGCCACCAACAAAATCTGTCACCGCATGTTGAAGAAGAGCCGTTCAAGACGTGTGTTGTACGTAAATGCCGTTGTTGAAAGTGTAACGCTGTCTTCAGGGCTGGAGGAAGTCAGGTGAGGGGTCAAACACACGGGTTGGAGTCCAGCGTGGAACCAAAAGTCAGTGTTGAAATATTGTTTTTACACTTTGATGATTTATTGTTTTCAGTTTCAGTTGCGTTTGTGGCATCGTTTCCTGCCACAGTGAACTTTCTAAGTAGTTTTTCAGAGTAGATTTGTCCACAGCAGCAACTACTGTGTCTGAGTGCGATGGCAACTTGCACAAGGACGAGTGTGTAGCAGGTGCATGTCTGGAAATTTGCTTTATTGCTGCCGTGATCGATCCCTTGAGAAAGATCTACGTTGGTTCTTAATAAGAGAGGGAGGAGACTCTCATCCAGTGCTGGGATTTCAACCAGCAACCCTCCGCTCACAGACCCTCGTGTCTCACCCCTCGTCCGCCGCCGCCCCCTCGGCGAGCTGTTTTCCTGTGCTGTCTCCCCGTCTCTGATGGGACGTCCTCTCGCCAGCTCAGAGCCGCGAGGGGCGTTTATCTCTGACCCGCAGGTTCGGCCCCGCTGTCTCAGCTGCCAAAACAGTCCCATTCAACATTGTGCTGAGTTCATCAATGCTCTGCTGACACACACACACACACACATTCAGACGTGGACACACACACACACAGGGAAATGCATACACACAGATGCACACTGCAAAAAATGTCTACAGTGAAGTGAGATTGTTGTTTTTTTAATTTCAGTGTCTTTTCAAAATCATGTCAGTCAAACTGGGCTGAATTGTGGCGTCTTCTGTCTTTTCCACCAGTGAAGTTTGAGCTTATGTAGGTTCTTTTTCTTTTCTCCTCTGTTGACTGTATTGTATTTAATAGCCAAATGAATATACATGTCTAAATCCCACAGATGATACATACATATGTACAGTATGTCCATATATGGAGACTGTATTTAAGAAAAATCTACCACAAAACAGTTTCACTATAATTTGAAGCATAGTTCTAACTCAAACTAATAACTTAAATAACTCTTGATTTAAAGAAATACTTAAAGCATTAGCACTGGAAATCTGGCTCTTTCCATTATTGATAAATATATCAGTTATTTTTTTCTGTTAAACTGATTATTTCATCAAAAAAAAATGTCACATGTGTGAAATATGTCCATCACAAGTTCAGAGCTCAAATTACGATCATCAGTTTGCTTGTTTTGTCAGAACAACACAGAATCAAGACATATTTTACAATAATATGAGACAGAGAAAAGCAGCAACTCTTATTTATTAAGAAGCTGAAACCAACAGTTTGTTTTAACTTGTCGTTCATTTTCTCTCAATGGTTTTCTGATTTGATATTAAAGATAAATGTGCAGCAGATATTTTTTGCAGCATGTCCATAAAACACACACACACACACACACACAAACCCCGAGCAGGAACGAGCCGGACAACCTCAGTGCTTCTGGCTGGATATCTGGGGACCTCTATGACAACTCCCACCCCCTCCATCGCCGAGTGCCTATCAACCTCCGACAGGTCAGGTCCTCACGCACACACGCAGAGGTCCCCGGCCCGCGACCTCTCCCCTGTCACAACTGTCACTTGACTTCAGCGAGCAGAAACCCCTTTTATCAGAAAACCTGAAGCGCCGCTCTGACAAAGCCGAGGAACTGCCAGGCGCTGACCCCTGTGTATATTTAGCAGCAGCTTGGCAGTCGCCCATCCCAACTGTCGAGGCTGTCAGAGCCTCGCATGCAGGCCGGCCTCCCCCCTCCTCCCCCCTCCTCCCCCCCAGCTTTCATTATGGAGAGAGAGGGAGTCACATGGGGCGAGATCGGTGCTCGTTTAATGGTGTGCGCTCAGGTGAAGTCGTGTTAACACCTCAGTCGTGTTTTCATTTGACTGATGACTTCGTTTCTCTGATGTGACAAAGTCGCATCATATGTTTGAAGAGAAATCTCAGATTATCAGCTCTCAAACTGCAAAATCAGTCTTTTTCTTCCTCACCTGCAAGTTCTCTCCGGCTCGTCTTTATCTGCGCGTCTCGTCTGTTCACGGTCACGTCTCCACCCTCCTCCCCCTCAGCTGTCCTCCAAACCTGCAGCCAAAACCTGCTTCAAGGTTTTTGTTCCCAAAGTCCTTTAACTCCTTCGCTGTTGTTGACTCGCCTCTTTGTCCTTCACGGCTCTGTTACAACCAGAAGGCTTGAAATGATGATAGGACACAGAGAAGTGATGAAGACTGGACCAAATCTGCAGCCGGACCAGAGCCAACCTCTGATTCTCTCTGATCAACCCAGTCTCCTACAAATGATGTTATATACAACTGATTATTGAATGTTTTTATCAACATAATGAGGAAATATATCTGGAAAGTACTGAATGAATCAGTAAAGTGTGATCATGACATTTAATAAAAGATATATTTTTTCAACCTTAACCAAAGTGTTTTTGTTGAAAAACCACAAATCGGATGTGAACCTGGAGTCCTTCCAATGAAATATTATTCTTGAAGGTTTATTTTTAATTAGATTAGGATAATTTGAGAATTCAGGATTGTTTGAATATATAAATGTATCCTGCAGTTTTGCTTCCTCTTGAATCACAGCACCTGTTCAGCAGCTTGCTTTTCTGTCCCGTGACTGAAAAAGCTTAAACTATATTTCAGAGTCCGAATGAAAAACGTCAAATGCTGTTTAAAATGAATGAACGTCTCCAGCAGTGAGCGCTGCAGATGTCGCTTCTTCTCAATCCATCTGACCACTTCATCTTTTATAACCCTCGTAACCCCTGAACCCCACAGTCCTTTGATGAAGTCGGCCGGAGCCAGGATCGAAATTAGACATTCAGCCTCGATGCAAAATGAACGAGGGACCGCCGAAGCACCGACTGACGCGTATTTCTGCCTTTTTGATCTTCCAGCCTTCCTGTTTTCTCTCCATATTAATCTGCTCTCGTGCACCTCAGGTCTGACGCTGCTGGACTCGATGCAGACGTGTGTTTCCAGCGAGTGCAGCTTGTTTGGTCCAGGCTGAAAGAGGCTCCGGTGCATCAGCATACGATCCCACCTTTGTTTGCCCTCGTGCATTAAATCGTCGACGCTGTGCAACATGTGATTATTGTAGTGTAAGAAAACGCTCGCGGTCTCCTTCGCTTACCTTCATCTCCGTAACCTTAATGCAATGAGCATTAAAGTGCAGTGGTGCAAACTTTGAGCTTTAGATGATGTTTGAACTCGAAGGCAAGAGTGTGAATTCATACGCAGCACGAGATCGTCGTCGTCGTCTTCCTGTGACACCTTTTCCTCCTGTCTTCATCTTTCTTCCTCTCATTCTGTTTTGTATTTCTTCCTCTTTCTTTATCTTCTCCACATTTGACAAACGATGAGTTGAAGGTGCATCCGCTTTTTTTTTCATTCATATAAACTAATCATAATTTATCCTCCTCACTTTAATATCCTGCAGATGACGGCAACTTCCAGGATCATGTTTTAGTGAAATGAAAGACTGAAGCACGTCCTGATGATTTGATGTTCAGTGTCTTCACAGTGATGTGATGAGCTACCTTTCAGGCCTAAGTTCACACACACTGAATCTCACCGTGTTTCGCTCTGGCTGAGCGCCACGCGCTGCTTAACAGGAATCTCAAATTGAACCTAATCGCTTCTCCAGTCACCGTGTTTAAACACTCTTTTCGCCAGGTTAATGGGATTTCCGCTGAAAGGTCTGCACTCGACGTCTAAAGTGCTTCAGACAATCGCAATGAGCTCCGAGTCAAGTGTGATTAACCCGCTGACCCGCCGTTAGCCATCGCGCCTCTGCTCCCTCTCAGCTCGACTGGAACTGCGCTCGAGTCAAGTCACATTTACTTATTAGGATGTAAACAAGGACGTGGTGAAGCAAAGTGGAACGAGAACAACAGATAGGAAAAGTGCATCCTAGATTTCAGGGACTCGGCTGAGTGTGTGTTTTTAATCCTTTTTAAGAAACACGACGTACTAGAAAAGTGTGTTTGCAGCAGTTAAAGATTGATTCTGATTTTCATTGTTTTGGTGGAGGAAAGGAGTCAAACATGGACGATAACACAAGCAGACACAACCTGAGTCATCACAGTTTACACACCAGCTTCAACTTTGACCTTTGACCCTCAGACACCAAAGTCTAAAAAAGGATTTGTCATGTGTTATTCATGTAGCTATATTTTGAAATCCTTCTTCAGTAAAAAGTCTTTGTTTTTTGTTGCCTTAAAAGTTGTTAAAATACTGGAATCAGTCTAAAAATACAAACTCGCCGCAGGTGATACTGAAACTACTGATACTAGTTTTTGGTGCAGTTTTTCTGAACAATGTGTAACTTTTACCATGATAAACAAAATGGCCACAACTAAAAATACACCAGAACTATCCTTTAATTACTTTCCTGAAAGGCGTCCCTCATGGCCAAACCGTCACTGACTCCTCAACACTCGACTTTGTATTCACTTTATTAATGTTTCTGCTTCTTATCTCTCTCATATTTTCCCGACACCAACAGCTACAACCCTGTTCCTTAACACAGAGTCTGTTGTCTGTTGTCCGACCCTGATAATGGAGCGAATTGTTCCGCATCGATCCACGCCGCGCCGTCGTGGTGGTAATCATCCGTTTGTGTGGGTCAGTGTCTGTAATGATTTCTCTCTTCTTCTGCCCTCCGACCTTCATGTAGCGTGTAAGTGTGTGTGTGTAGTGGCGTGTTATTGTGGAGCATTAGCCAATGAACCGTCTTCTCACATGTCACGGAGGCAGAAATGAACGGTGTTATCACCTCTGACTGAGTCTGTCTGTGACGCTCTCTTCTTCTACCTTTTATTTATCTTGTGAGGCTTCCTGACTGTGATGTTTCCTGTTGGCTGCAAAGAGAAACCTTCAATATCGAATAGAAGCAAGTCGTGTCAGGTTTGATAAATTCCCTTGACAGATGCTTGTGAACATCTGGCCTCTTTGAAATGATTGATAATAAGCGATAGCAGTTTTAGCAGTTTGGTCATGTGACTTTTTCAGCAGGTTGTTTTTCTGTTTGCGTCGTGTGGTTAATATCGTAACTTTGCTGTTGTAAGATTAGTTATCATCATGTGATTAGTGCGATTTCATTATGCCCATTTGACCTCGACCTCTGCAGGCTGATGCATTCATTTACTACAGTACATCCACTTGCAAGATGACGCACATGAAGATGCACAAAGCAAGAAAAGAGTCCAAAGCTTTGCACATCATTGCTTTGCTGTGTTTCAGGTTTGTTTTGTTGCAACACATCCGTCTTGCTTATTTATTTTCAGGTGGTTTCACTGGACCAAAGTGCAGAAATGCTCTTTGCTTTTTCTCCCATGGTGCAAAGCTGCAGAGGTTAAAGGCTAAAGGTCAATCTGCTAACAACAGTTTGAACTAACTTTCATGCGATAAGTCATTTTTTCAACAACCTGCTTTGTCTACGAACCAGCCGGAGTGAAAGATGTCAGGTAATATCTCTGAAACCCACAGCGCACAAAACACTTTGTCAGCCAGAGTTAAGACACACCTACTTTCCCTGGAAAATTGCCATCGTTTGTTTTAATGTGGTACTTTTTGATGTTGCCTCAGTTGTCAGTGGATATCTCGTTTGGGAGGAAATCTTCACATGTTCACTTCAAACGCTCGGGGCGAAGGATTTCTCCTCCCTTTTTGTCAAAAGTAGCTGCTTTAGAAACGAGGGTTGATTCTGTGACAGCTACAGTACACGTGTGAGAACTAGGTCACGCAGTATTTAGATACTTAAAGAAGGTTACTCATGCCCACCTAGTGTGTGAGCACAGTGTTTTTAATAGCGTCTGAGTTCTTCAACTCCTTTTGCTCCAAATAAGAAAACCTCTGCTCACACAACACGACGGCTGGAGTCAAAGTAAAACACTGTAGCTTTCTGTTAAAGTATTAAATGAGCCGCTTTTCCTGGAAGCTCTGGGAATGAAACTCCTCCAAACTAATCTAAACGCTATTCATCAGCATCCTTTCAAAAGTAAATGAAAATCAAAATATTTGATGTAGCAAATTTAATCCATCATCTTTGCATAAAATGTCTGACAACAGCTCGACATGTTTGCTGAAAAGGAATAATGACCTCACATCGTATCGAAGCTGCAGACCTTCAGGTTATGTAACTCTCTGGCGGTGTGAAAGTAAATAAGCGTGAAACACTAAGATTTATCATTTATGAATCCAACAAGCTTAAATGATTTCTGTTATTCAAGAGGTGATTAGTGATGCTTGATTTCAAATGATGGATTTCTTTACCTTGAGAAAAATGTTGAACTATTGAACTATTTGCATGTTCGTGTTTCTGACTGTGGAGTAAGTTTGAAGCAAACTTTTGACGTATCACAAAAAAGGAAAAGAGCAAATATGAATAAGAAGTTGGTGGAGTAGGCTTCTTCTTCTTCTTCCTCCTCCTCCTCATTATCATCATTATCATCATCTTCTTCTTCGTCTTCTTCTCTCGGAGCGGAAACAGCTGATCAGTCACGTGATTTAAATTTTCGCTCTGTCAGAATTTTGGAAATTCATTCAACAACGCCTTCAAGCAAATGTAAAACTTTTTTGAATTTTGCCATTTTTCTAATGCCACACTTAAAAAAATATATTGATGGATGGTGATTAAGCCCCGTCCCAAAGTAAACAGACATTCCGGTGCGTTTGAGTGCTGCTGGGAAAGTCCTCCGCCCAGGACCTCCTCGCTGCTCCGCTGTAGTTCTGGACTGAATCTGTTTAATTCTCCACAGCTGAAGTCGGCCGAGCAGCTTAAGTGTAGAAAAGGATTTCAGATCTAGCTCCCGAGCCAAGTCTGCTGTATTCAGTTACTAATGTTTGCGTTAACGGTCCTGGCTCCGAGCGGGTGACATAATATTTGACATGAGATGCCAAGTGTGAGAAAGTCTGTGTGTAAGAGTGTGTGTTTTGTTCTCCTCAGGGCGTGAAGGTATTAAACCAACTGGCAGGATCGACTGAGAGCCGGCGACTGATGGGCCAGAACAGATGCACAGGTATACGCACACACACACACACACACACACACGCTCGCAGCAGCGTCCACATGTATATTAGATTATGTTTGGGAGGAATTTTTGTGCTTCTGTTTTCTTTATTATAATTTTATACGGCTGTTAGATTTTAAGGATCAGTTGGAACTAAATTTTCTTTCTCTATATAAATTATTGCTACCAAGTTTTTTTGTTTTTGCATTTATTCAAAGATATTTTGAAGCCTTGTCCTTCATTTCCGCTCAGGTTGCGTAATCAGAATTAGAGGTTGTGGACATGTGGCCTATTTCTACTTTACTCAAATTTTGCACAGCACAAAATAACACAGGAGAAAAGCTGATGTCATTTTAATGTAATAGAGCAAATAAAAGCGGATTGCATGAATTAAAATTTACTGTTAATAAAATATATTTAACACTGGCCCATAAAACATTTCTATGCATTTGAAGTGCGACACTCGTGGAGAAGATAAGGCTCAGCTCGCTGCAGCTCAACCTTGAATTTGCATCCTGAAGTGAGAATGAGCCAAAATGTCATCACTTACAATGATTGTCCTTAAAATTCCTGAGGGCAAAAAAAAACCAAGAACGAACACACACACACACACACACACACACACACACACAGTATTTCCCAACAGGTGCAGACGGGGATCAAGTTGCGACACTTTTCTTCCTCCCCCCTCCTCGTCTCCTTCCCGCCTCTCTCTTTCTCAAATTAATGCCAGCGAGAGCAGCTTTAGAGACATTTCTGACGTCTATGTGTGTGTGAGGGGGTGAGCGGGAAGGAGGGGGGGTCGCTAATAACCAGGCAAGGTACACTAATCTCCGATGGCAACATTTGGTTTACCTTAAGCTGGAGGGACAGCTGTATTAAAAGCAGGAATTATCCTAATCAGTTCAAACTCCATCCTCCTCCCTCCCCTCCTCCCCGCTTCACCTCTTTGCATATAAAACTTCCACATTAGGCTTAAGAGTACAACGGCTTAGCTGCTGTTCGCCCTACATCTGTCTTCTCCCTGTGACGACCAATCAGGAAGGTGGATGGAGGGATGAAGGGAGGGAGGAGGGAAAAACAGGAAGGTGGTGCAAGAAGGATGGAAAGAAAAGGATGAAAATCAAGAGGGAGGAAGTGAGACGAAGATGAAGGGTCGAGTGTTTTAATGGGTCACTGAGGAGAGTAACTAAGCGCAGCACAGTAATCCTGTACTTTTACTCACAGTACATATATCAGACACATAGAATTACTGCAGTCGATGCAAAACAATCTCAGTTCATAAAATCTGATGCATTGCTGCAGATTAAATTTCCCAACGTTTAAATCAGCTCAACATTAAAATGCATCAGTGACAACAATCCCATAATATCACTTTGTCTTGACGCTGACTTTGGCGCATCGCTGAACGTCTTGGACAGTTTCAAGGTCATGACGTCATCATCACACCCATCTGATTCTGGGCTTCTGGCCACTGGGTGATGTCTGTATGTGCCTCCTTTTTCCCATCATCTAAAACCTTCCCTTGTTTCCATTCGAGGTTTTGGATCCTGCGAGCCGGACGTGCACGTGACTGCATGCTCGTGCACATTTCGTATATACAGTTTGCATGTCAGCATTCAGAGCCGGACTCCAAGTTTGACGTGAAGTGGTTTCCAGGTGTGATTGAGTTACCAGGAAGCATTAAAAACTTACACGAAGGCTTTTTTTTTTTTCTCATTCATTTATTTTCTTAAAGCGCAGCCGTGTGTCAGTGTGAATGAGGTCTGAAGCCTGGTTTTCTCTGGACGAGGTGTGTGTGTGTTTCAAACCTGTTCCGGCTGCACTGCAAACAGCTTCTATCCTGCCTTTTTTTTTTTTTTTTTCTCTTTTTTTTTCCTCTCTCTCTCCGAGGCCCTCGGCACCATAAATCCAACTGATTACTCCGCACCCCTTTTGCTTGACTGAACCTTCACAATCAGCCGTGGCCGCCAACAATGAGGCCCTGATGAATCAAACATCCATGGCATTAGTTTCACCTTGCTGCCCCTTTCCCATGCGCCGCCGCCTCTTTGTCAGGCCCCGGTTTGATGAGAAGGACTACTGACACTGGCTGCACCTATTGATAGACAATTCTGCAAAGACGGACCCCAACAACCCGACCAAACCCCCGATGCTCCTCCCTCTTCTTCCCCCCCTTTGCCCCCAAAAATAGGCGACAAATTTTGATTGGAGCGCCGCAGTAAAACCCCTGCTGTCCGGTTTGCAGGAGGCTTTGTGTTTAGTTTTTGGCTGCAGGGCTGCTTTATTGCAACACACACACTCTCAACACACACAAGCAAAAAAAAAAAAAATCTGTCTTTGAGCAGGTCTCGTGAAATCCTTCAATAAGCATGATGTTATAAACTGTGTGTGTCCTCATGAGATGGACGACACGTGACGAGAGACAGGAAGTAGTCTGACAGTTAAATGAGGTGGTGGGAGGGACGAGGGCGGACGGACGAAAACACTTTCAACACCAGCGGCACAAGTTAATTTCTGAAGTCTTTTCTGCTGGGACCAAACTCTAAGTTGAAATGTTTTAATTGTCCACCTCTAACCTTGAACTGAAGTTGTTTTACTTGCCTGAGGAAGGAAAGAAATCTTGTACTTTGCAAAAAGCGAAACAACAAAATGGATGAAGAAAAAGTCCCTTGTTTTAAGTTCACCTTATTTCTAAGTTCATAAAATTATCAAAAGTAAAAATAGTTAAGTTTCCTTCACATTGGTGCATGAGGTTATAGCCGCATTAGTTGATTTGTTTCTGAAGTAAAGCGTCTCAAAAAAGTGAATACGTGAACTCTACACCAAGAATGTACTTAGTTATGTTTCCAGTGATGAGCACATGCAAAGATTCAAACCGAACACAATCACCATTATTATTAAACTGTGGGACGATGGCACCGACTTTGACAGACTTGTATTTTTGTATTTTCTTCTTGAAATCAATAATCCATAAACAATACATGGAAGAGTATATTACTCAACTTTCTGGTGTCTCCTTCCCGTCATGTCAGTCCTGCAGATTCAAATTTAACAATATGACGCTGATGCAGCCTGAGTTTCCCTCTGAGGAAAAATCAGGTCTTGTCTCATCGTAAAACCTGATATCAAACATCAGGTGAGTTCAGGCTGCAGACAGACGAGGTCGTCCGTCCTCTGCCTCTACAGGCGGCTCGGCCATCGTATCACTCGCAGAAGATCAAACCCTAAATGTACTGTGGAAGTGTTTGGGGCCACTAACAACTAGCTCAGAGATTGGCGAACATGAGTGTGTGTGGGGGAGAGAGAGAGAGAGAGAGAGAGAGAGAGAGAGAGACCCAAAACACTGCTCACTCTGAGCAGTGAAAGCTCATCCAACGTGCTACCCACAATGTTTTATTCATTGAGATATATTTGATTATATTTGAATTTAATTGACATTTGGAGATAAATGAAGAGTTGCGTTCCAAAATGAGACATCCACTATTTAACAAAATTAACACCTCTGCTTAGAAAGTGATGACTGGCATGAAAGTAAAATCGCATTAAAGCTTCTTCTTGTTGAAGTTTGACGTCGTCTCAGGATTGTTTATCACCAGAACTGAGCTTGAGGATGAAATATGGGATTGTTGTGCTATTTATACTTAATAAATACATCAAATAACACAATGCATAAAGATGAGACGTGGAATTTGATTGTTGTGCCATTGAGAACTTTTTGCAGTGTGAAAATCAAGTGGATGCCTTTTGAGCATTGTAGCATCGAGAAGCTTTTTGAAGAGCAAATAATAATGAAAAAGACAATGTGACTGATTCTATGGAGACGTTGTGACGCGGCTCTTTGCAGCAGCACGTGGATTGATCGAGCTTACGTTCAGGCTTTCATGCAGTCGAACCGTCGTTGTAACACACGCAGACATTTGGAGCGTTTCCACAGAATAAAAAAAAAAAAATCCCTCTTTGTTCGGGATGATGGCTTCCCTTCAGTCTCAACATGTGTCCGGCCCAATGAGGTTTAAATCTGCCCACCTGTCCACACGCTAATCCTCCAGCCTTATTACAAAACTGCGCAATTAATTAAGGGCTCGATCGAGGGGATTAGTAACCTACATTCAATTTGATACTCATATCAGTAACTGCAAAAAGTTCAGTGAAACAAAAACATTAGCTGCAAATATGATGATGATGTTTGAGCATGAAGTTTGAGCAGGAAAATGCGAAAACAGAACTAAAGGTGGCTTCGGTGCAACAGCAGCGCTCGTCTCGTTTACAGTGGAATTACAGAGATTAAGATTATCTCTCTGTATGTTTACAGCATAATGAAACAGGCCTGATATAATGACCATCAAATCTGGATTAGGTCATTCACAGCAGAGCCGGGAATTTATTCCAATGATTATTGTGAACAGGCTGTGCCGCAACACAATCCCTGTCTTGGCCTGAACACCTCACACACACACACACACACCTATGCACACACACACACACACACACACACACACGTGGCTGGGCTTGTGTGTGTGTTTGTATGTATATTTTAAAACACACTTAAATGGTGAATACATTTCTTGCTTATCTTCCTATTCCATTTCAGATTTACATGAAGCAGGCACACAGTCAAAAGGTGTGTGTGTTTACGTGTGTGTGTGTGTGTGTGTGTGTGTGTGTGTGTGTGTGTGTGTGTGTTTGTGTGTGTACACGTCCGTTACAAAAGCAGGTTACGGCGGCACAGAAATGACACGGTGCAACAGATGATGGGCATTATCCCATCAACCTGCTGTTTCTGTACACACTCTGTCCCCTCTATGTTCTCTTTGAAAGGACAGCAGGAGTGTGTGTGTGTGTGTGATGGGTGAAGGAGGGGGGAGGGTGGTCCTTTCACACACACACTCTTTCATGCACACACACACACACACACACACACACTGCACCTGTCACAAACAGCCTGTCAGAGCAGGAGAAAAGAAACTTCAGCCGTGAGGAAGATCTGAGGGGACGAGGTGTCCGTTTGAGCGAGAGGAGAATTTAAAGGCCAGAACTGATTCAACTGAAACACACTGAAAGAAATTTAGTGTTAAAATACAATGTTTTAAAGCTAAATTTTGAGGATTCGCTTCCCATAAATCCTCCAATGTGACATCGCTAAATTTCTAGTTGTGCGAGCTGATGATGGATCGTACCTTTGGACTCGCGCCGGTCACATGAATGAGAGGATTGCACTTTTTCACAAGACTGATGTTCCCACTCCAAAGTTAGTCGTTCCTCTAAAATTAATTTATACTATACTATACTATTTCCCACATCACAGTGAAATTATTTCTGCAGCCACACTAACTTCCAATATCTAAAGCCAAGCAGACTTGATTTTGTCCAAACATGTGTCGCACTAGTCAGCTTGATTTCCATTTTGACATAAATGACTTTCTGCAAGTCAAAATCAGGACGTCCCAGATGAGGTCAGGACCCCGTGGCGGCAGTTAAATTCAGGATGATGCCCCCTCACAGCAGGAGGCCGACGACGGTCCCAACCTGACCGACATCCGGCTTTCAATAAAAGAAGTGTATCAGCAAACAGGAGAAGATCTCCAAACATACAGGTGTGAGCCTCGTGTGTCATGCACCTCGCCAGAAGGTTAACTTCCCCGCCTGTAAATTACCGCCGCCCCCCCAGCGCCACCTCGGCCGGACAATAGGCTCAGCAGTGGCCTGGTGATTGCCTCTTTTCAAATGGAAATGCCGGTCGCCTCTCCTCTGCCAGGTTCCCCTAAGCAGTGTACAAATTACAGTTTACAAGGCATGGAGGAATAAAAAAAGAGCAGATAGACAGAAAGAGAGAAGGTGGGAGGGAGGGTGAGCAAAAAGCAGAATATCTTTTCTGTCTGTTTTTTTTTTTTGAATTCTGCAAAGTGACATGTAAATTAGCCTTTAAGTGCTCCACTCGGGAGCCGTGATCGTGCCCTAATTGTCACAGTCAATTGTGGCCAACAGTCTCTTCAATCCAGGCGGCTTTTGACAACAAGCGCGCCAGGATCAAAAGACGATTCGTCGACTCCACGAACACACACACACACACACACACACACGCTCTCGTCTGCAAAGAAAAATGGTCAAAAGCGAGAGTGATAGCTCGACTCGGCGCGGATGGAGAGATGGCAGGAAGTGGTGAACACAACAGCAATTTGCTTCCTGCGCCGGCTTCTGTCAACGCTTCCCCCAAACTCCTCTCAGTGTCGAGATAACAAACATGACAATGCAGGATGGGTTTGTCTGAATGAGCAGTGGAGGTATGCAGCGCAGCCAGCAGACCGTGAACCGACTTTCTCCAAGTCCTACAGGGCCATAAACTTTAGCGGAGGATGAAACAGATATGTTTGTCTGAGGCGGCGCTGAAAAATAATGCAAACATGGCAGAGCGCAAACAAGCAGGCTGCAAACTCTGGAGTCTTATCGAAGAGGCCACGGGTTCAAAGCCGACTTCTCTGCAAAGTTCTGCCACAGAAGGTGAAAAAACATCAGTTTGCTGCCGTCTAGTTTGTAATAAGTGATCTTTTGGTCAGCCACACAAACACGCTCGCGCTTCTTTTAGCCATGTTTGGAGGCAGAACATTGAGTAACAGTAAGTTTGGACAATCGTAGGCGAAGTCTTGGAAGTTTGTTTCACTGTGAGCTGATTATCTGTGTGGCCTAATGTGATGTGTGTGAGAGATGGACGACAGGAAGCTGAGGCGAGGACGTTGCATCATTCAATTTTATTCTTGTTATTTTTTTGTTTAAATGCAACTAATTTCATTATATCATATATATATCATTCCTTATATCAAAGGACACATTATAATGAACTTGCCGTTAATACGCTCCTGGCAACTAAAGCTTGATTCATGGTTTTATGGCTTTCCTCAGGCAACTCGAAGCGCTCGGTTGAATCGAAGGAAAGATTGTGGTTGTGGTTAAATATTGGAAAAAGTCAATGCGCCTTTTTTTCTGCTGACTTTTTCGATGTTTAACCAAAACCACGATCTTTATCTGAACTTAACCAAGTGTTTCATTATTTTAATCTGAGAAAACATGGGCTTCAGCTCACAGATCCTCGTCTCCAGAGTTGCCAGCGAACATCCAAACAGCAGCTGTATCCCCTTTCATCCACATTTACAGGTTGATCTTCGAGTTGACCTTTGACCTTCTCTTTGTTTTCTCTTCCAGATGAAGTGGTTCGACGATCTGGCCGACGATGCTGCACCTTCAGGTCTCAGCTCTTCGCATGGTGAGTATAATATGGATCGAGCTTCTGACGTTGCTTTGATCATTTTGCATTTTTTCAGTCTGAAATTGTGAGAATTTTCCTTTAAACTGAAACGTGCTGCAAAACATGAATCACTTTAAAATGAATCGCTTCCTGCCGTTCGCTCATGTAGCTGCATTTGTGTGCATGTTGTAGCTGCGCTGTTTCGTGTGATTGCACATCTTGTTTTCCAGCCTTATCAAAAACAGTAAGTTCACGAGCTTCTTCCTCTCTTCAGCGTATCAGACCAGCTGGTGCTCAGTTCATGTCGGGAGATCTGACTGAGTGGAAAATCTCTGAGAGCCGGACAAGCTTTCTGCAGATGTGAGTTAGATCTTTTAATTCTATCTTTGTGTCCTGAGAGGATGTAAACTCATATACAGTGGCAGATATTAAGAGCATGCCGATATGCAAATGTCTGTCGAGATTAGAGCTACAACAATTATTCAAATGTTTGATTAATTATTCATCGGAGACGCCGTCAATTATTCATTTCAGCGAGCGATAAGTCGTCTTCTCTTTTTTTTTTTTCCTCTTCTCGGAGTAAAAAGTTTTCTCGTGGCATCTATCAGAATCCCAATCAAAACCGTTTTATTTGTCGAGTACAGTAAATGTGCAGGATTTGTTTTGGTGGCGCTGGCACAGAGACGGCAACTGAACCGGGCATTAGACAGCTCGACTGCACGTATCACATTACAGATGTGTTCGCTCTCCCTCTCTGTCTGATTCCAAGACGCTTGCACCATTTCTGCTGGTGATTAGTTGAACGGCTGAACATTTTAAAGGCTTTAACTTCTGTTTAAGCAGCTAAATTCAATTGGTGTCCTCATCGACTTGTGGTTTAAAATGCCAGGCGTGCAACACAACATCCTGTGTTTGCTACGTCTTCACTGTCAAGGCGAAAAGAAAAGAAAGTGGAAACTAGTCGAGTGCAGATCTTCACCAGGTGTGTTTGGACGCATGCAGGTGAGGAACAGGAAGCGTGCGACAGGTTGTGTTTGCAGATCGTGTTTGAAAGAGACCGTGGAAGGTGGTTGTATCCGGCCAAAGGTGGGCATCCATGTTTGCGGAGGTGTTGCAGAGAAGCTGGGGTTCAGATCTGGACAGGAAGGATTCAAAACACCAGTGAGAGAAAATGTCAGTTTCAAAATAAAAATGCAAACAAGAATTCGCCGACACCAACGTGATCGCCGCGTACGTCGTCCCGACAGAAGCCAGGGTCCGAGCTGAAGCAGTTGTTGATCACTTGCGCCCCCCACAGGCCGGTTGAGAGGAATGTCAGAAGTCAATGGCGGCATGAACGAAGCAGTCAGACATAAACATGCACAAAAAATATCACACTGACGGGTTCAAGTATTATTAACCTGCTTCAACTGTAGGAAATGATTTAAAGATAAACGTCATCCTGCAGAATTAGTTTGACATTAAGTCTCTATGTTCATGTCAGAAAGATTTGTCGCAGGAGTTTTGCTTCAACTTCATCAGTTTGATCTTGGTGGAAACCCACAACTCATTCATCAGGTAATATTTCAGCTTTCACAAAAGGTTTAAAAGTTTAAATTTCAAAGTTTCAAAGTTTAATACTGAAACACAAGTAGCTTCACTTTCATGCCAGCAATCAATGAGAGAGAGAGAGAGAGAGAGGGTTTGAACATGGAGCCAGTCTGCTGATATCTGAATACCTCATTACATTTGTTCTAATGTCGTTTACTGCAGTTCTTGTTCTACATATTTAGAGCAATAACTATAAATTGCATATAAATTGAATGTGTATGTTCACTTTGAATCATCGTGATCAGATATTTTATTAATTGGTAACTTTAAAAGTTTGTTAAAAATCAAATAATCAATGAAAAAATAGCAGAAATCAAAGTAGCAAGAGGAAAAAATAAGGTCCTAGAATAAAAGGAATCAACTGTCTGATGATCCTAAAAAAAAGAAAAGTTTTCATTCAGTTGTCTTTCCCAACTTGTTGTTTTCGGACGCCACGAAGCTTCTGACCCTCTTTCTACAGGAAAAGAAAAAAAAAAAAAAAAAAAGATGCTGAACACATGATATGTTTGTCTTTTTCTTCTAAGTGTCTCAGTCGAATAAGTGGTCATTTGTAGAAGCCTCCTCGCGGTTTTCAGCTAACAAGAACAACATAAAAAATCAATACTTTTTTGGTGTAAGCATTTGTTTCTGCAGCAATCTGCTATGCAGCCGTCTTGTTCTCGCTGCGAGCTCGCTTGTCCGACTGAGGGAGATCAGAAATGCTCAGAAAAGACTTTCTTTTTCCCTCCCTCCCTCTCTCTCTCTCTCTCTCTTCCTCTCTTGCTCATGGCGAATGTAAACTAAATTCATTTTGCATGTTTGAGGAGCTCTCGCAGATCACACGCTCCAGCCTTCGCCTCTCGCTCTTTAATTGTCCGTCAATCTCTGGAGTTGTTGTGGTGCTGAGGCTCTCGCGGTGGCTATCACAGAGCCAAGCCCCGTCGAGAGATGTTGGGTTTGATGTTGCAGCGCTGGAAGAGCCACAAACAAGCGCGGAGGAGATGTGATCTAGGAGACTATACTGCTTCTCTGTCATGGATTCAAAACCTCTGAACGCCAACAACAGCCGTTATTTTAATTAAAAAGAGGCGAAACTCGCTTTCAGGGCCGCAGCACAAACTGTGTGCTGAGGGTTTAACACTCGAGAGGCCGAGCCGCAGTCGCTTGACAGCTGTTTTGAATTGTAGTAGTGAATTTTCAAAAATGTCCCTCCTCTTTTTCTGGACCCGCTTTCTGCTCGGCCCAGCTTTGTTTGGTTTTCGCATGAAGTGGCTGTAATTGCATTTACACCAGCTCCTTCAGCTGACGGTCAGAACAACATTTATTCTCATCTGCACTCTCTTTGCTAATTAATTCAACATAAATTTGTCATTTCATGAGTCGTCGTTTGGACAAATCAATAGAATCATCTCAGGATTGTGTTCCCTCAACATGATCTGTGCCGAGGGCAAATCTGAATCACCACGATGACGCATTTCACCCCCAGAATAAAAACTCCCCTCTTACTTCATGTCTGAGAGACGTCATATGTCAGAAGCATGAATGATGCAACTGCTGAGAAAAGCATCGCCACCCAACACACGAGCACGAGGAGCTGCAGGACGGGTGTGTGCTGCACAATTCTTCAGCTAGCAAAGTTAATATTGCCTCCATGTTCTTCCTGATCGATAGGGAACAAACTCTTTGACCAGAACATGATGCAGTATTTTAATATATTTTAAAACATAGAACTGGTTAACTGGCTTCATATTAATCTGACATTATGAGATTTTTAGTTATATGTGTTTTCCTTTAATGAGATCTTTCACTGAAGTTTCTGTTTAAGTTGCTTTTCTCTCCTGATCAAAATCAAACAGTGGAGGAAAAGAAAAGCTGAATCATTGTTTTGCTTGGAAAACTGTCAGATTTGTTTGTGCCAACAATTAAAATATTAAGTGTTGGCACAATATATCAGCGTCTGGCAGCTTCCAGCCAAACACATCAGTGTTGGTATCATATAACTTGTAGCCACATTAGTTTCGCTCCTGTGTTACTTTGACCTTTGACCTCCTCACTGCCGGTTATGTGCTATGTTGACAGGAGCTTAAAGGGCAAGGCCATTTTATTTTTTTGTTTGTTTTCATATTATTCTGTCGCTTTCTTGCAGTTTTTCTTATGCATTCAAATCTTAACGATCAGATTTTGTTAAAGTGCATTTATCATTTTCCCTCGTGACCTCATGTAGGTTTCTGCATGACGACATGTAAACCCCCTGAATGGAGGAAGGGAAGGGCATCTTTTTTACATTAGTCTGCATATAAACATGATCTGAACCTCTAAAATCAAAAATGTGAAAATATTATTAAATTAAACTTTATTGTCATTAGTACTAAGACGATGAAATGCAGTTTGCATCTAAGCAGACGAAGAAGTAATGTGCATATTCAGATTCATAAATAATATTGATTATGTGATCGTGTGCTTTTTAATAATCTCAGATATATCGTGAAGGAGCCTCTTCTCTCTCTCCCTCTCTCTATTCTTAATAATGAGACACTTCACTACCCTTGAAACAGCAAAAACCTCGTTCACATAATCCTTGAAAATCCTTGAGGACGTGTCTTCTCCTGTCCTCGTCCTGGTGACCAGACGTGAAGGAGACATTTTTAGAATAAACACACCTGTGCTTCGGGTCAGGACGTTTTTACCAAGAGCTGTTTTTGCCTCAGTTTGTCTTTCTTTAAAAAATCCTCAGCCCCTCGTCATTGAATAAGATGAATATTCTTCATATTGTAACAGGTTTGCTTGAGCTGCTGGGTGTTTTTTTTTTTTTTTTTTTTTCCCAGAGAAAGACTGGGCATCGATTCATCACTGGATGCACCACGATGTCATGTGACTCTCACAGATCTAAATTAGGCCAATAATCAGGGACGCCTGGCGGCTGAGCTGTTGAATGCACAACATATACAAGCGACTGTGTTTCAGTCCTGAGGCGTGTTCTGCTCTGGCATCTCTCTCTCTCTCTCTGACTGTAGACGAGCGATGGCTGCGAAAACAAGACGTGACGATAAAAAATATTTATTATATATAATTATAGGATGTCTTTTATATGACTGTATCACTGGGCCCATGTCCTCTTTATTAAATATCAGATATGAGGTGGTTTAGTGATGTTGGCTGCCGTCCTGATTTAAGTGTGGATCTTATTTCACTCTGTAATGAAACCTGCTGCTACTCCTGGTTTCAGTTTTCACTCGAGCCTTTTAATGTTTGTTTGAGTGAATTTCACACTTTTTACAGAAAAGGGATGAAAACATGTTTGCAATATTTTACCTGCAGATGCACAAATATGACAAATTCACCCCTGGAATTTGAAATCAAGCTGCAAAAACCTTCGAGTGAAGCCTCGTCACGCTGCGGTGACCTCTGACCTTCTCCTCAGGATGCGTCCCGTGAATTTGCAGCTTGTGCGCGAACCGGACGGCTGCAAAGGGATTTTCATTATTCTCCGATCCAGCAGGCTGAAATGTTGATCTTTGCTGCTGCATAAACTTCGAATCCTGGTGAGACATTCAGTCACGTAATAGCAGCTGACAAAGTGCATACAGTGCGGTCGTGAGTGTATTTGGCTGTTTTGTAACTCGACGACTCCCAAGTACGTACAAACACAAGTCGTAATTAGACTGACATTCTCTAAATGCTACGAAACATTCCTACAACCCCGCTGCACCGCTGTGTTTGTGTTTACGCTGTCAGAAAACTGAAAGTGGGCCTCTCTTCTCACACACACGAGCAAACACACACACACACGCCGAGGCAGAGAGGGAGAGAAAATTAGGATTATAATCTTGGTAATCAGCAGTCATGCCTGAGGCAGACAGCTGCACAACTGCACAGCTCCAATTTAGGTGTTGGACATTAAAAACCATTAAACCCAAGTGAATTTCCACTTATTGATTTTTCTGGGGCAACATTTCAACTTGAGAAAATAAACCACGGCGGATAAGATGCTGCAAAAGCTTCAAATTTTTATTTAGAAAGAGAGAGAGAGAGAAGGCACAGAGGAGAGATCAACATTGAGCCATACAGATAAAAATAACCACAATTTCTTAGAAATGATTCCTAAATAATTACAAACCTGTCAACCTGCTGCAGACAGTTCACATCGTGAATTACAATTTCGCCAAAATATTATAAACATTATATTAATTTCATCAACGTGCGTCAAGACCTTCAATGTGAAATCCAGAATTATGACTTCATGCATATGTTGTTTTTGCCCCCTCCCCTCATTTAAATCAATATATTCATTAAGCACAAGGTCCCTCTATAGGTCACACACCGACTGTAATCCGGTTTCACGCCGGATCTGTGGCCCCACGTTGGAGAGGCTGTGTGCGTAAAGGAGGCGAGAGGTGCCACTCCAGGCATGGATGAATGGGACCAGAGAGTGTGTGTGTGTGTGTGTGTGTGTGTGTGTGTGTGTGTGAGAGAGAGAGAGAGAGAGAGAGAGAGGGTGCAGGACTGCTTCGTTTACATGCAAGCACCGTGGCAGTAAATTACGCATGACAATAATTCACCCAGGACGGGATCCACTTTCGACCCGAGAAAAACGGGAGGCAGAGCAGCCTCACCTCCTCCTCCTCCTCCACCACCTCCTCCTCCTCCTCCACCTCCTCCTCCACCTCCTCCTCTTTGTTGATCGATAAGAGGAAGAAAGGAAAGACTACATCTCGTGATGAAAAAGATTAAAATATTAAAGAGAATAAGATAAACTTACCCACAAGTTGGTCTCGTCCACAAGTTGGAGGGAAACAAAAGTTACAATAATAATAATGATAATAATAATGATAATAATAGTTTTTCCTCAACAGACGTCAGAGTGAAAATAGTTTATATACAACATTCCTACCAAAAGCTGAGACTCTGTTGGGCTCTGATTTCTTTTTGCTGCATCTGATTGTTTTTTTTTTTTCCTTTTTTTTGGGATGGGGGGGTGGAGGGGGTGTGTAAGGAGGAGTGTGTGTGTGTGTGTGTGTGTGTGAGGGGGGCATAAACCAGTTCAGCCCCTTGATTGATGATTTAATTAGCCATACAGTGGCTGAACTGCAGGAGGACAGGACACAAAATAATACTTTATTTACATAACCAATCAGGGAGCTGCAAAGGTGGAGCTTCCTCTCTCTCTCTCCCTCCCTCCCTCCCTCTCTCTCTCTCTCTCTCCCTCCCTCCCTCTCTCTCTCTCTCTCCTCTCCCTCTCCTCTCTCTCCCTCCCTCCCTCTCTCTCTCTCTCCCTCCCCCCCTCTCTCTCTCTCTCTCCCTCCCTCCCCTCTCTCTCTCTCTCTCTCCCCCCTCTCTCTCTCTCTCTCTCTCTCTCTCTCTGTCAGACATGGCTGAGATGGTTGACTTCTTTAATAAATGCTAGATTCATCCTGTTAAGTGGCGTCCGGGAGGAAGAATCTCTCCAATAATCCTGGAACATCCCTGTGATATTCCTCTAATATTCCTGCAGGGACTCACACTCACTTTATTCTACTTTATTTTATTTTATTTCACCTCCTTTGCTCTGATCACAATATTGAGGCTGCGGTGTTTCTGTCTCTGTCTGAGCCGTGGATTCATTTTGCTTTGCTTCGTTAGGGGGAGCAATTGGAAAAATGACTTGTGCACATAAGCAAAAAAAAAAAAAAACCCTGCAGAATGCGTTCATGTTCTAGAAGCTCAGGTAGTGACGCACGTGCAGCTCACCTGGACGCTGCAGGTGCATCACGGGTAATAAAACAAGCGTTTACTATTACGCATTTTAAGTGATTATTTTTTAAAATTTTGCGATGATTTTTTCCCTAAAAAAAATCAAAGCACACATTCTAAAAAAAAAGGCTCAAGTTGTTTTCATTCTCCATTTTTCTACATATTTTCTTCAAACATGTAAAATCATCATAAAGCGAATGAAGCCAACAAATTACGCACAAGCTCATTTTCTAATGCATCTTCACACAGGCTCGATTTTAAAGCAACATAAATAATAATCAGCAGATGGTCATTTTTTGCAGCGGAGATAAAAAAAAAAAAAAGCCCAACATCCCCAAACCTTTTGCAGCCAATTCCCATAATGAAGAATATGTGGACTCGTGCATCAAGCCTCCATCTCTGCAAATTAAACCGAGTGGAAATAGAAATAAAGACAGAAAAAAAAAATCCTTACATGATTGCAGCCGGTGTGGACGAGCTCCAAGTTTCTCCCCCCTTCATCTCCACCAACACACACTCTCTCACACACACACACACACACACACACACAGTCACACACACACAGTGTCGCCTGGTCTGCGGAGCCTCCACATAGTTCTCAAAAAGAGAAGAGATGGAGAAAGAGAGAGGAGAGTGAGGCAAAGAAAAGAGGAGGAAGAGGAGGAGGGAGGGAGGGAGGGAAAAAAAAAAAAAAAAAAAACTTCAACCCAGAAGATGCTCACGTTTGGCTCTCCTCAATTATCCCCTCCCGTGAAGATAGGTGGCGTGCGTTTCAGGGGGCTTCTCCTCTGTGTTACACGGCAAAGAAAAGGAGGTGGAAAGAAAAAAAATGTCATTAGAAGAGGCGTAACACGTCAGTCCCTACCCAGGTTTGTTTCCTGGAGTGGGTGTAAGACATCAGTTGTAAACCTGCCCTAGCAGGAATAGCGGTCCCTCCCTCCTCCAACTATTTCTAAGGCTTTATTTCTAAGGCTTTATTATCACCGGTGGAAAAGGATCCGCTCACCGACGCGCTCCGGTATCATCCTTCCTCACCACCACTACTACCCACAAGACACCTCTTTACAAAAAAAACAGGTATGTTGCCTCCTCACCTTTTTTTTTAAATTTTCTGGCTTTTTTTTTTTCTCCCACAATCGCTGGATAATAAACTTCCACACGCGCGCGCGCCCGCCAGAGTTGGAACTTCTTACCTGCACAGGTGGAAATAGTTTCCTTTTCTTTCCTTTTTTTTCATTATTTTTTTTTATTTATTATTTTGAAACACACCTCCGCGGTGCTGAGGCGAGCTGCAGCCCCAAGTGGAAGCCGGGCACACGGGCTCTTTGCGCGGCTTTACGCGCGGCACCGCACCGCTATCCAAGGATCCGCGTCCCGATCCGAGTCCCTCCGGCTCCGGTTGTGTTAGAGTCTGTTTGTGTCTCCGGCTCAAACTCTCAATATCCACTCACTAATAACTGCATTTGCGCTGATAAATTAGCCGGAGAAGCTCAACATCCCAATTTGAGTCTTATCGCTTTTGTTTGTGCGCAATTTGTGCCATAAAGATTTTTCCTCCAGTCCGGAGTCGTTTGGCTCATTTTGGCAATTATTCCCCATCTGTTATTTATCAGCTGCTCACAAGAGGCTTTGGATCCAGTTTATTAAAGCTAGAAGTGTCATTTCCTCAGTGTTTGTTGAAGTTATAGGAGTTTGAATCAGGCAGGGCTGGAGTCCAAGCTGGAGCCTCATTCTCGCTTTTTTTTTGCCGTCTCTAACGTGGAAGCTGCAGATTTGGAGGCTGAAAAAATGACTTAAATTTCATTATATTAAGCAGTTTGTGTTTCTGTGCCAAAGCCGAGCTGCGTGCGTGGAACGTGCGTGAAAAAATCCTGCCAGTTTAAATTCTGATAATTTATTTTGAAGTGGATAAAAAAATACAAACCGGATTGTGAAACTTTTTTTTTTCTGGATGAATTAAAAGTGAGTTGTTGTTGTTGTATTTTTTTTTTTTTGCTCATAAATGAATTGATGTTTTCTTAATGACGCAAAGATGAAAGATGAAAATCACACTTTCACCAAATTTCTTTTTTTAACATCCAAGTTGCATTTGCGGCTTCTTGACGCGGCGCAAAGTGGATCCATCCATCTAACCCCCACACTGTTGGTGCTGTGTGTGTGTGTGTGTGTCTATGTGTGTGTGTGTGTGTGTGTGTGTTTCCCGTCAGATATCAGGCTGAAATCAAGGAATCGAGTCCATGCGAGCTGCCATCTGATCCCACACACACTTATCAATGAAGCAAGAGATCATGGCGGATGGCCCGAGGTGTAAGAGGCGAAAACAAGCCAACCCGAGACGGAAAAACGGTAAGAACCGCGGCAGCCAGTCGTCCAGGGAGGGGGGGTGTTTGGATGGGAGCCTGGTTTGGAGGTCTCCGCTGCGGGTCGGGGGTGTGTGAGGCTCCGCGGCTGGTGCGCAATCCTTTTACGCACCGTGATCCGGGGGGAGAATCTGTGCGTAAAAGCGCCCGAGCTGCAGCCTCACGTGTGCGTTTTTTTTTTTTTTAAATACCTGCTAAAAATGTGGGGCTATTTTTTTTTTTTTTGTTGCAAACGCTGCACCGGAGCTTGGTTGCAAACTTGTGGAGCAAAGTTGGGGCGGAGAGCGGTGCCGGCTCGGGACACAAGCCGCCATGGGGGGACCGAGTGTCGGTCAGAGCGTCCTGCTGCTGCTCGCTGCTCAAGTCTTGTGACTCCAGTTTAATCCTAATATCCGGGCTGGTTTTTGTCTTCATGTGGGCCTTTGCATCACATTTTTAAAATGATTGTTTTTAATGCTTGTTGGTGTAGTTTTTCCAAAAGCTTCAGCTCCATCAAGTTTATCGCAGTGGAGGCTTCATATATAAATTGGATGACATGTCCGATAAATGCTGGACATTAATTGGGTGGGAGGAGGTGGAGATTTGTTGCTTTTCTTTCTCCATTTGACTGCACAGTTTCCCACAAGAGGCAAATCTGCAGTGACATTTCCTGGCCCCGTTATTCCTGATTATTCCACACAGGCTGCAAACACACTGACGAGCTGCAGCAGTGTGTGTAAAAGCATCGAGATGCTCACATGAGGCTTTTATTTGCTTTGTGCACAACAGTGGGTTTTTTTTTTTTTTTTTTTTTTAAATCTCTGCCCCCACAGGTTATTTATCTAGATCAGATTTCATTTATTGATTTCATGCAATCGATGGCAGACAAGCATTTTGTTCCACGTTAAATAGCACAGGAGATATATTCCCAATATATGTGTTTGTGCTTTAAAGAAAAATAGAATAATAGTTGGAGGCTTGACAGCCTGTTTAGCTGTGGCCACCTGTTTTGTAAAAAGGGGGGAGTGAGAGGGAGAAATCCAGCCTTGGCTTTTGTACCAAATGCAGCAATTTGATAAAATAATATTAGCAAAGCAAATATAATTTTCACACCCTTAAAGCTGACGAGAGCCGGAGCTCTGGCAGAGTGTGTAAAGAATATTTTTATCTCCCATAAAAAAAAAAAAAATAAATGTGCTCACATCCGGGAGAATGTACATTTAAAAAAAATCCAGTTTTTAAATATGTGAATCCTCCTTTTTGCTTTTTTTTCTTCTGCAACAACCAGCTCTGTCTGATGACCCCCCCTCCCTCTAAACTCCCTCCTTCCCTCCCCTCCTCACCCCCTATCCTCCCCCCTGGGAATGCAGAGGCTTATTGAGGCTTGGCCCCTCTCTCTCTCTCTCTCTCTCTCTCTCTCTCTCTGTCTCTCTCTCTCTCTCTCTCTGTCTCTCTGCCCTCTTCCTGCCTGGCTCTGTGGAGGGGATGGCAGGGCAGGGCGAAGCCTGTGACGGCCGACAGGACAGACTCTGACTCCTGCAGCAGGAACTAACAAAACGCCTCGAATGCACCAAAAAAAAATGCAAACACACACCAGGGTTTTATTTCTAACAGCAGAGTGATGCACCCACTTTGGTCCCAATCAGATGCACAAATTCTCTTCATGGCTTCTGGATGTAAATTATATTATTTGCCTGTAATTTTTTTTTGTTTAAAAAATGTCCTCTTTTAATTGAGGCTCGTGCGATTTTTCCTCCCATGCATCCTCTCAGACAGAATAATCATGAGGAGGATTTTTTTCAAATTCAAAATGGAAGGGGCATTTCTGCATTCTTGCCAATTAGTATTAATGAGGCATTTGCTCACTAAGTTGTCTAACCAATGACATTCTCATCCAGATGACTGTTGGCCTTCAGGGTTGGAGGTGCTACAGTAGCTTTACTCACTCACTGCCCAGCCTGTCATGTGGTATTTAACCACAGTTCATGACTTATCCCCTCCTCATCCAAACCTCCTGCTCGCCGCTGCCGAGCCTCCGTCTCAGCTCTGAAATGGCAGCAATATTTAAAAGCAGCAAAAACCTGAGAAATTACATTTTCTCTCTCATCCTGTTCCCCACTGTTAAACCGCTATAAAAGCCCCCTTCCCCTCTCCTGGTGTGAAACTTGATCTCGGCAGCGTGAAGTGTTTGAGAGTTTGGCCCTCGCCAGGTGTTGCTTGTCACATCCAGCTGTGAGCGCCCAACAGAAAGAGCGCTCGCACACCTGTCCTTATTTTCTTATTGCTCAACCAGAGCATCAGAAGAAGGAGAGGAGAGAAGAAAAAAAAAAGAGACACACGGCTTTTTAGAAAATCTTTTCGGCCTTGTTGGTTTTGATTTGGACGCGACGCAGAGCATCAAACTGTGGCTGCTTTTGTCTGAGGGAGGAAAAAAAAATGATGAAAGAGGAAATACAGATGTTGCATAATTTTTCTTGGAGTGTTTTCCGTAAATGTTTGATTCTGCGTCACCCAGTTTTTGAAGCGTTTCTTTTTTTTTTTTTTTTGGTTTTTCTCCGTACCCCAGATGACATTTCGGCGTCGGGACATACCCTCGCAAACGCACTGATTACATAATCTGAAGCAGCAGAAAGACGAGTCTCTCTCTGGCTGCTGGAGTTTGATATAATAGTTTGAATTATGGCTATCACAGATTCACGCTTTAAGGAAAAATAGGGGAAAGTGTGTGTGTGTGTGTGTGTGTGTGTGTGTGTGTGTGTGTGTGTGTTTGGGGGGGTAGCCTTGCTTTCAGCCCCAGACAATGCCAGATTTCTGCCAGTCTAAACAATTTGTCCATCTCTATTATTCCTCCGCCTTTTTAAAGTTGTTCTCCCGCAGTAGAAAACAGACGAGGAAGGGGAGGGGGGGTAAGGTGCTCCCTTCTTCCTCACCCCTCCTTCCTCTTCCCTGCCACCTCCCTCCCTCCTCATCTCCCAGATCCTCAAGGTAGGGGCAGCTTTTTGCCATCATCTGTGAGCAAAGGGTGGAAGGAGGGGGGGGGTAAGAAGAAGAAGGAAAAAAAAGAGGGGAGGAGGTTTCGCAGGGCGCTCACGGACAATTGATTGTCAGTGGTAATGTGTTTCATTTACATGTTTATACCGTCAATAGTGGCGGGGGGTTGTCCACCGCGCCATTCACTGCTGCCATTCCCATACGGGCTGTGGAGACACCTTCCACTCCTGATTTTTTTTTTTTTTTCCAGAACAAGCAGAGAAAAGTGTGTTTTCATGTTGAGGGAAATAAGGGATTATTTTGTTTAAGCAAGTGAAATAATTACTGTGAGATATTACAGGGGCGGAGGAGTCGGAGATGGGAGGGAGGGAGGAGGTGGAGGAGGGGGGCTCGGTGTCGTGGTGCACAGACCTGCAGATAGCCGGGGATGAATCTCACTGGAGTATTTTTATAACCTTGTGGTTGAATCAAAATAGACACATTCCAATTACCCCATGTAAAAGGCGAGCAGGTTTCCCTCAATGCAGGCTAATAAGGAGGCATATTTGTCCTGTCACAACTACACATTGCACTTTGGCGTGCTGCGTGAGGCCTTATTATTTTCCGGAGCGTACGGCAGCTTTTTGCATCACTTGATTTTTTTTTTTTTTCCTCCTTCTCTCCCTCGGCTGCAGTCGTCACGAGCTAAATATATCCATCTGCTCAAAGTGTGTGAGTCAAGTGTATATAGCCGAGCACATAAAAATGAATGGACTTCCCTTACGAGATCATTGTGATTTTGAGCACAGCGTTGCTACATGGGAGCAGGAGGATGTTCCCTTTGGGTGACGGTGTCGTGTTTGAATATTTCTCAGGATCAGTTTGTCGAAAGGCCCCGAGTATTTACACTCATTGTGCTCGCGTGATTTTATTTTATTTTATTGTGCGTGTGTGTGTGTCGCGGCGAGACAGAGATGCAGTCTTCGCAGTGTGATATCTGCGGCTTTCATGCTGATATGTTATTCAACAAATCCTCTAATATGTGCTTTCCACAAGGAATTAAATCAGGAATGTAGCTCAGCAACAGCAGCTCGCACACACACATGCACAGTTTTTTTCACGCTTTGATAAGGCAGATAAAAGCAAATAGCATGGCTTGTGGCTGTACACCCCCCCAACACACACTAACACACACCAAAAAAAAAAAAAAAAACTAATGATCATCTCAACTCCATCCTGGACACTGGACAGAAAACTTTCATCCATCCCTCCTCCTCTTCCCAAAAAAATAGCCAAAAAACATTTTTGACACATTTTCTCTTTTTTTTTTATTATTATTTTTTTTTTTTTTTTTCATTCTTCCTTCGTCGACCGCCCTGCTTGTGTGAAGATATTTTTCGCCTGGCGGCCAGAGAACACACACTCGCAGAGGCACCGCGAGCCCAGACCCCTGACACCGCGGGTCTTTGGAATGCCTTAGGTACGATTTCACTTTCGCTCACATCAATGCTGACCTGAATGCCTTTCATATCTGATCCGCCGTGTCTCTCCTGGTAAACATCCCCCGGGGGGAGAACAAAGAAAGGAGCTCCTCTTCTTCTTCTTCTCCCTCTTAATCACAATTCAGCCCCTTTCGCCGCCAGCAGCAGGGCTACACATTTGCATTCAGCATCAGAAAAGGGCCTGAGATGAAAAGGGGGGCGAGAGAGAGAGAGAGAAAAAAAGGAGAGCAAGAGAGGAGAGGAGGAAAAAAAAAAAAAGAAGAGGAAAAAATAGGGAGAGAGGCAGAAAAGGGTGGGTGGGTGGTGGAGAGAAATAACTAGGGTGTTTGTGGTTGTTTGTTGGTCGTCCCCTGGTTACAAGCCTTTTATAGCCTCCCTACTCTTGCAGGGACCCAGGCCCCTCCTGACAGACAGATAGTGTTACGAGATGGCATGCCCACACTATTCGTGGCAACTCACACTTAAGAAGAAGGAAAAAAAAAAAAAATCCTCGCTGCGACCGATTGGATTGTGCTTAAAGAAGGCGATAAGGAGCAGGTGTCGTCTTTTTCTCTTTCTTGTGTTGTGAAAACTTTGAATGTCAAAAAAAAAATTTGCCAACACACTTTTATTTTTTTTTCTTTTTTTTTTTTTAGGGGAAGGAGCAGGTGGTTGAAGTGAGCCTTTCCTGTTATAACACCGAAATCATTTTATGTAAACACACATTTTATCTGTTGCTTTATTAAAATGATTAGCAAGAAATCTTAATCATCTGATTCCCAGGCTGGATGTATGCAAATCTTAAGCAAAGATGGGGAGATGGAAGAGGGGGGGGTACCTCAGTTCTTTGCATCATGTGATATGGATTCCAGTTTTCTTTCTTCCCCCTTCTCTTTCTTTTCCTCACCCAGAACTTTTTTTTTCTTTTTGGTTAAGAAGAAGGATTATCGGTACACCTTCCCTCCCTCCTCCTCCTGGCCAAGCTGCGCAGGATTTAGGCAGATTTACTTCAGCAAACACCTTTGGACACTGGGGGGAAAGTAGGAGTCTGTTTGCAAAAGGGGCCTTTTGTTCCGAGAGGTTCTGGATAATGCCTTACCAGGCAGCCATGATATTAACCCGTGCTTTGGAGGAAATCGGGTGGAGGTGGTGGTGACGACTGTGCTGTTTGTACATCCTCTCTGTGGCCGTCCCTCCTTCTCTTCTCCTCTTTATAAAAGCTGCTTTGAGCTCGGTTTTCTCTGTTGTTTTGGTGACTTGAAATTCCTGTGATTTTTGTGATGGGACACATTGGTTTGGAGAAGCAAAGCTGCACAAGTTACAGTGGATGTGGGGTGATGCACACACACACACACACACACACACACACACACACACACACGGAGCAACTGCCAAGAACGATGAAAGCGAGAGCGGTGGCTGGGATCCGTTGCCTGACTAACACCGAGGCATGAATCAGCCAATAGTGAGCCAACTCTGCCCCTGTGACTTCCCTTTATGTTTAAACGGCAATAATGATGTATCGTCCAAAACAATGTGGTGACACAGGCAGCGACGTGGCGTTCCCTGCGTGCTTTCTGGCCTCCGTCTCATGCATTTTTGTTTATGCATCATAAAGAGGGAGGCAGTCGTACATGTTGCCTGTGCACAAGTCAGTTTTTTTGCTGCACGGCTGCTGAACTGTTGGTGAACTTCTTCTTCTTCTTCTTCTTCTTCCCCAGAAGGAATTGCCTCAGAAAAATCTTAGCCGCTCGAAACTATAGCGAGAGCTCTGCTGGATGCACTCGAGATATTAATGTTGGGAGTTGAATGATGTTGATGTGATGGTCTGCGTCTCGGTGACGCGGGGGGAGTCCAGGTTGCTCGGACGTGGACGAGTCGCTGTGAAAGAGGCAGAGATGGAGAGTGATGGAGCAAAGGTGACAGACTTGAAGGTGTTTGTGGCGGCGGCGTTCTGCTTGTCAAGCTCTGACCCACCTCCCTCCATCCTTCCTCTCCTCTCTCTCAGGGTTTGACAGGTCGTATCCCCCCTTTGCTGTGATGTACGCCTGCTCTGCGACACGCTAAGTAAAGTTGCAATGCAGTCAGATGTCTTTCTCCTGCTTCCCTGGCTTTATTTCATGCCTTCTTGCTTGTTCTCTTTTTTTTTCTTTCCTCTCATCCCCTTGTTTTCTCTGTTTTCTTTCACTCCTGCGATTTTGACAAAACGCAAACACAGAAATTGAAACTTCAGTGGTCCGGCAAATAATTGCATGCATTTGGACTTTTCATTTACGTGTGTACACTCTTTACCCTAAGCCGACATGTTTTATGCATTGCGTAGGAGGGAAAATGCATTTTGAAATATCATGCCTCATTTGAGTCTTTCTCAAGTGAAAATGCAAAGTCTTTATTTGGCCCATCCGTTCCATCTCGTCCTGCTGTTTGCACTTATTCAGTTGCTGCGCCGCGTCTCGCCTGTGATTTTCGACATTTTCCACGCGTCGACTTTTCCCATTTGCGAGGGAGTCTGGGCGCGACAGACGACAGGTTGCTGAGCAGGTGTAAACTAACATTCGGATTTCATAATCAAATGGCAGGGGGGCGAAAAACAACTTTAAAAACACCTTCTTTTTCCTAACAATGGTATATGTGTGCGTGTGCGTCCTCGTCTGGATGCACAAGAGGAGTTTGGATGGCAACTGTTCCGCCAAATTAAATGTAGTTCTGCTGCAGTTTTAATCCAAACACACATGCAGACTTTTACTTTTAGGACGGATATTTAAATGATTTTACTGCGTTCAGCTTCTTAGTAGGCGTTTATGTTTTTTTTTTTGCAGGAATTAGCGTCAGAAATTTCTGCGTGAATTTCATGTTATTTCTTCTGTGCAGCTCAGGTCAAATCTGTTCTCCAGCAAACAGGATTGAGTCTTAATAGAGCAACAAAGCAACAGATATAGATTAAATCAAAAGGAGAAACACATCACAGCTGGTTCGAGCTCGTGTGTGAACGCAGTCCTGCTCTGTGTGTGTGTGTGTGTGTGACTTATCGCTGCTGTCAGCCGTAAAACAGGGCACAGCTTCATGACGTTTGTGAGGAAAAGCTGGAAAAAAAAAAAAAGTAATCACCTCGATTGCCCATTAAAATGATTTTTCCCCCCATTTTTTCCCCCGTTTGCGGCGGCTGCTTCAGAGATGACACCTTTGTGCAAACAAGTGTTGAAAGCAGCCTCCAGTTTTCTGCTCTGATGTCGGCACCGCTGATCCGCCAGCGCTGCTTGCTGCCACATGTGCACACACACACGCACACATTTAGGGGAACACACACACGCTTTGATGTATGTTTGATTGTCGGGTGGAAGAGCTCTTCTGGCAAGGTCACGGCCGCGTGGAACAATCAATAACAGATCACCAGATTAAGGCATGGTGACATCTGGAAATCTGGGCCTTTTCCACATACGACTCAACACGTTTGCAGCGTGTCGTCCTACCTTTAATTCAGGATAATAGAACATGCTATTTGATCAGGGCTCTCTTTCTTACTTTGGTTCATTATTCAGAAGGTGTCCCGCTTCTCTGCCACCTAAGTGCACCCCTCTCTTGCTACCTTTTTTTTTTTCTTTTTTTTTTCTTTTTTTATTTAACGAGGACTTGTCTGCTTTCGTTTGTGCTCCCCCGTCTCGCGTGGAAGTAAATTCAGATGTGTTATCTCAGTTTAATTGCAGCCGATTGCCAAGCGAGATTAGGATGAAATTAGGTCATTTTGCGGTTGCGCAAATTTCACTCACTTCCACGCTTTCATCTCGCCGTTGATCAAGCACCTTCTTAACCGGAGGTTGCAGGGAAAAGAGGAAATGGTCAGAAATTACACTCCGGTCTTCTTGTTATTCAAACATACATTTAACCTTTGGCAAGAGTGAGTCAAGGAGAGCTGGAACACGGAGGAGGCGGGAGCACATCTTCCCCTTTTAAATGTCATCTGCGGCGCAGTCAGTGTCCATGTGTGGCAAAGTCGGCCCTGTTAAAAACTCTGAGAGGTGAATTCACGTGTTAATGAGTTGTGACTGGAGAGGGAGCCCCCTCTCCTGAACGCCTCGTGTCCCGCCGCTGTCAAACGCGAATGTCAAACAAACACCTCCTCAGGTAGCAGGGGGATAATCACACCGACAGGCCTGTCCTCAGCCTTTCTGACGCGCGGGACGAACGGGGGCTGAGGCTGCAGCCGACACCGGCTCTCTGCGGCTGCGCTCTCTGGATTTCGGGGCGAGGTGGTCGAGCGGGAGGTCGAGGATTTAATACGTGACAGTAAATTAAACAGTGCGAGGGCCGGTGGTCGGAGTTTGACAGGGCCGAGCTCTTTGGGGTTGCGGTTGTAGTTTTGGTTTGGGTGACAAAGCAAGAATCCAGGGTTTGGTTTTGGTTTGGACGAGGCACTGAAGCTGAGTTTGAGGAACAGACACTGTGTGATTATTATCATTATCTCCTGCTTAGAGTCACGATGAAGTGATAAAACTGAGGTTTGGGTGATTGTGGCTGTAGTTTGCTATTGACGCCTCACTTTCTGAAAGTCGACTGATTGACGACTGAATTTGGTTCCGGCTCCGACTGAAGCCGAGCGCGGAGGCTCGGAGGGGTATTTCCTGACCTAGAAACCTTGTGGGGGATTGGGTCAGATATGGAGACTGGAGCTCAGATTAGGCCTTGTGACTCAGCCTGGTCTTTAGTTTAGGTCAGGCCTTTATGACTTGTGGGCCTGAGGTTGTTTTTTACACTGAGGTTGAAATGTTTAGGATATTCTTGGTGATTTTGGTTGTGGCCTTTCCAAACGTCTGGTTTGGTTTTAAAGGATGTGCTTTTTTTTTTTCTGCCCTTTCTTTTTCTTGCATGTATTGTACTGTGTTCTGTTGCATGAAGTCATTAGTCAGATGCCTGAATGTAAACACATATAACCAAAGGTAGATTTTTTTTCTGTTTCAGCCAGAAGTCGATTCTGACGTGTTTTAGATAATGTGGACAGATTCAGCTTATCATAACAGTCAAGTTCATTCTGGGACCTTTGTGTTTTGAAACTTTGCCTTTCATGTGGCCCTCCAGTGCATTTCCCCCACCTCTACTTCCATCCGTCCCACCAGTCACTCATCTAACCAGTCAGCCCACTCTAATTACTTCTCCCCCACCCAAGGGAAGCTACTTCCTTATCGCCCGGCCGTCTTGCTCCGGCATTCCTGAGATAAATTCTCCACCACTTTGTTATTCTTACTACTTAGGGGTATTGGAATTAGCATGTCCATCAAAGCAGACCTTGTACTCTGCCTTTTTTCTCACACCCCCCCCTCCCCTCTCCCTTACGACCTTATCAGTGGTCATACATTACAGCCGGGCATGGGACGTGCCCACGGGCTGCGGAGGTGAATAACGGACAAAGGTATCGAGCTGCGCGTCTGACATCAAAGACTGAGGGATGACGAAGCGATGCAAATGTGCAGCTCGTGGCGTTTTAGCGCAGCCCGGCCTTTTGGAAGCGCAGGTACTTGAGGGCTGTGTGGTAAAGGATTCGGTCCAGGTAGCTGCAGCACACGTGTCCTTTCATATTCTGTGTTTGTATTCACGGCAAACGGTGGATTAAAGAGCGTTGCCAAAAAGCTGTCATTTACACACCGAGTGAGTTTCACAACCTTTTAGCCCCTTCATACCTGTTAAAACCTCCACTTGGCAATTTCAAACACGCACAAGCATCTCTGGGTAAATAATCAGAGCTCCATTCATCCCTGCAAAACCCCACTTTTTTGCAGATGCGGGGGCTCGATGGAGACCGAGCCCTCGCTTCCTTCCTTCCTTCCGCTCCTCGCCGTATGTTTCCCAACATGGTTTATACCTCAACAGCAAGCAGACGCCGCCTTATAAACTGGCAATCACAGTATCCCTAATGTTATTACTTTTCATAATTAGTTACAGCAACACTCATTCCACGACTGGCGGAAAGGAGTATTCCTTAGTAATTAAGGTAATGAAATATTCATTTATGCTACCTTTTCAGCAGTCTCACAAATGAGCCAGCCATGCTTAATGTCCGCCCTGCCTCTGATTTTATTATGATGGCAGACTGGCACATCTGCAATTAGTACTCGCACTGACAGTTAGCGTTTTGCGCGGGGCGGTAAGCAGAGGGAGGTGAGCTGAAGCGGCAGAGGGTGGGTGCACCCTGGTGCGATTACACGCCTCCCCCCTGGACCCCACCTTCCTCCCCCACCACCCTCTGCTCCTCTAACCTTGTCCTTTTTCCCCCATTTTTTTTTTTTTTTGTGTGTTACCTTTATCTCCTCCTCCCCCACCGTCTCCTCCCCGACGGAGAGGTTACCTTTTCCCAACGGTGCAAAATCGACTTGACATAACTGTTCATCAGTTTCAGTCGCCCTTCCAATCCCTCCTCCTCCTCCTCCTCCTCCTCCTCTCTCCTCCTCACCCCGAGGTAGTTTGCATCAAATCAGGCCCAGTCAAGCTTCAAGTGGAAATTGGCAGGCCAGAACCTGACAGAGGAGGAGAGAGAGAGAGAGGGAGGGAGGACTGAACGCAGGCGAGTCGCAGCACTACAAGCCTGAACTACATCCAAGATGGAGATCGAAAGGTCAAGTTTTGGGGTTAAGTGCTGAGAAGTCAGTTTAAAATCAGCCCTAATTGAAGTGGAGAGGATACTGTTTTTTTATCCAGGTAGACTGACTCATATCAGAGGAAATATGACTGATAGATTTTATCGCCTGCCAACATTCGTGGATCCGTCGACCATGTTTGCAACTTAGAGGCCAAATCACAAACTGCCACACATTTTCTTTAATGCTCGTCGTCATAATGAGATTTTTTCCTGAAGTGTAGGTTTGAAAAACATCCATGTAGCATGACGAGCAAGTTAAGATTTTGGTGGAAATAATAAATAATGATAGTCTTTTATTATAACATTTCATTCATATTAATTATTGGCTGAAGGGAATTTTATTTTGAAGTTTGCATTTTGCGAGTTTTTCATTTTTGAAGAGGGCACCGGACGGTTCGATTTTACATTTCGAAAATGGCTGACACTCGCAAACAGTCCCACATGTTCGCCAGGCAAGTGCACATCTGCACACACACACATGGTCACACACACCGTCCAGATTTGCATATTTGGACACACGTGCACGTATCCTCAGACACACACGTAGCTCTATATATTATCACACACAGATGTACACACACACACACGTTAATTGGCAGACAGACAGGTCACAGCAGACGCAGATGTGCCGTTTCTTTCCCTTTTTTCCCCCCGTCTTCCTCCTGAACCTCACCGTGGCCCTCGGAGGGAAGCAGATAAGGACTTTGTGATGAAACTTTTAGTGAATCTCGCTGCTCCAGTTCTGTCGCCGCCACGTCACAAAGCTCAAAACGTGCTGCGCCCCCTCCTCCCCCCTCCTCACAGCTGCTATATATTCTTATTAAGCAGCAGAGCATTGTTGTTTTTATTCATTTCTGTTTCCTCTCTTTTTGCCCCTTTAACGGCCTCGCAGGATTTTCTCCTCCTCTTTCACACCTTTTCTCTCTTTTATCTTTCTCCGCTTTTTCACTTCTTGGCACTTTCTTTGCCACCCTCTTCTTCTCCCCTCCTTCTGTCTTAATCTTTTCTTTTCCCTCCCACCTCTCCCCCCCACCCTCATATTTTCCTCCCTCCCCGCCCGTCCTGGGCTTTGCATGTGCTCTGATGGGCTGATGGCCGTTTCGACAGGGCAGCATTGAGGTAAAACGGTGTGACGGCAGAGTTTTGTTAAGCCGAGAACAAAGGCTCAGAGATGCCGGGCCAAGCCATTGTCCCGCGCCCATATTGGCCTTGCCACAGTTTTGCAGGATTTAATGCTCTGTTTACCTCCAGCCAATCGCCACTAATATTCAAAGAGGAGCTTCTTCCTCTTAGACGCACCTCAGGATGATTTAAGATAGATCCATAAAAAAACTGCGGCTTTGCTCGTCCGGAGTGACTCAGAGAGCGAGAGTGACAAAGCTGCAGTTGGTGAAAACACATGCTTTTCTTTCTGTGTCCTTTATTTTGATCAAAGAAACTTTAGTATCTTTAAAATAAAATCAACCGAGGCTTTAATCTGTGTTTTGATAAATCCATGTAGCACATGCACTGAGATATCTTAGGGTTTGTTTTTGTTTTGTTTTTTAAATCTACATGCATTTATCTCATTTTCTTTTCAAGTCAAGCAGCTAATCTGGATCAAAATCACCGGATTCAAGACTTTAGTAAAAGCTAAGTTAAAGATGACCGGACCAATTTTAGCCTGCAAAGCCCCCTCAGTGTCTGTCAGTGTGACCGGGAGAGAGATATGAAGCAAGTGTGTGTGTGAGTGAGGGAAAGAGTGTGTGTGTGTGTGTGTGTGTGTGTGTGTGTGTGTCTGGTCCGTTGGAGTTCCCCTGCATGGTCTTTGGGCAAACTGAAAGCAGCGCTCAGTGGGATTAGAGAATGAGTGTTGCTGGGGGTGGACGAGGGCGGAGGACAGAGCACAGGAGGATTGTGGGAGTTTTTTCCGCCCTATAGCCCTCTGCAGTCGTCTCCATAGGTCCTCTGTAGAGGGAAGCACACAACAACACCGACTGTTTCCAAAAGGGTGAAAATCCTCAGAAAAATTCTTGACATAAAATGAAAAGCAGCTTCAGCAACTTCCAGCATGTTTGAGTTGAAAATTTCAGATTAAACCTTATTTAAAATTATTTGTATTTAACTGAAATTCTGCTGCAGATCAGTTTCAACTTCTTGTCCTGAAAGCCAAATGGAACCAGGCTCAATCTCCAAATTAACAAGCTCCGAGTAAAAGTACGCAACGTAAGCTTTTTCAGAGAAAACGTCCATTAATGGCTGAAGAAGTCGGAGTCGCAGTTTGAGGAAACGCGGCGACGGCGTGTTTGTGTTTTTACTGCGACAGTCACTCTGACATCAACATAAAAGCGAAGTTTCAGAGAACAAGGGGCAATAAACGCAGTGGAAAGCGCCGTCATCGAACCCAATGATATTTTCACAAGCACATAAAGATTATGAGTCCATTCCAGTCGCACCCATCTGTGCTTTCATTTGCGACTATATGCTCCGTAGTTAAAGGGGGAGGCCGAGGAAAGAGAGGGGGTGACTTTCATTTGCTTAAATAGTTTGTTGAGGTCAAAAGAGAAGAGTAATCTCCCACCGACAACAAGCCCTAAAACCTCGGGATGATTGACAGGCGACGAGGTTGACGACAGTTGTTTTGGGGGAAAGAAAGCAAATAAGACACTTCCTGACAAATCCTCTCCATGCTGCTCCGGCGATTAACGGGTTAACTAAATGAAACAATTTGTCAACACACAAACTCCGTCTTTCCAAACCCTTTCTGCTGCCGGTCCTCCTTTTTTTTTTTTTTTTTTTTTTTTCTTCTTGCAAAACAATTACAAAATTACAGTAGATAAAAATTGAACGGCGCCAGTATTTATGCAATCAACGTAACGAAGAAACAAAACAATTTAATGTGGAAAAATCATCATTCATCTGCATTATAATTGCTTCTCTTTCACATCTACGGGGATGGTTAATTAAAATTGTGATTAAATGCGCCTGCACAGCCTAAGATGTCTTCCCCCTAAACAGGTGCTACAGAATTTAAAAGTAAAGAGAAAAAGCTAATTAGCATTGGAAATTGAGAAATTGCCTGCAAGAATCAGTGTTAATTTCAGTCACTGATGAGGTAATTTATAAAGGGGGAGCGCCGAGGAGGCTGTGCAACACGAGAGATTGCAACACCGACTCCCCCCTCCTCGCCTCCCCCCTCCACATCCCTGCTTTCCCAGTGTGCAGGTGAAGCTGTTTAGAAAATATTGAAGCTATTTGGTATTCTGTCTTCGTTAGCGTCGCTTTCGGAGTTCATCTGTGCCCCGGCTCGAATAAACATCCAAGACTAAATAATAAGACACACACACCTTTTTGCTCCGCGCACACAGAACAGTCAGGAACTTGCGAGCGAGGAATCAGGAAATGCATGTAAGCCATTAGGAAGCGGAGGTTTGTCCAGGTGTAAAAACATACATGTTAACGCCGGCCGACGCATCTTCTGCTGTTGTTGGAGAAAAGCCACACATCTGTGAGAACGAGGAGAATAATAAAAACTAACTTCCTCGCCGTCGGCCTTGTAGATTTGGTTTTCAGGGTCGAGCAGCTCGCTGGGCACACGAGCGGCGGTTGTAAACTTTTCAATTCAAGTTAAAGAAAACACAACATCAAAATTGCGGTGGCGTGGTTTTTTCCTATTGGACTCGGATCGGAGCGGAACCCGCCGCTCAGGATGTTGGCCGCCGTCCTCCGTCCCGCTCAGAGTTTCCAGAACCTTCGCAGATACTGTTGATCTCTCATGTACGCTCGCCCTAGTAATTACCTGTCATTGTCCATCATTATAGCCGGCCTTGGAGGAACGTCAGGCCTGGAACGAGAAACTGTTCCATCATGTTCTGAAGTTGAACTGGGTCGCAACTGAATTCCCCCAATGACCCATCTATCTAATAATACATCTTGTTTATCTTGAAATATGTCAGTTTACACGCCGCTTGAAAGGAAGCATGGCGAAGCGGGGACACAGGCCAGAGAGTGCGTTTGATGGTTGACCTGATTTGTCACCGTCGTTTTTGGAAGAACTTAAGTGGAGATGACAGAGACGCTGGCGAGTTTTCACAGAAATTGGTGTTCTTGAGCCGTGGGGGGTTGGACAGGTGGCAGAGAGGGTTGAGCTAGCAGGCCGGAGGTCATTAGGCTTCCACGGCGCTGGAGCTGAAGCATCAGCCAGCACCAGGTTTAAAAAAAAAAAAAGGAAAGGAAAGCCAATTTGCTGAGACATACTCTGTCGACCTTTCATCATAACTGGGCCCTTTTTCTTTTAGATTAAGTCCAGTGAGCAGAACTCAGCTGCCTGTCAGCCCCTTAAGCCCAACCCCACCTCCCTCCTCCTCCTCCTCCTCTTCTTCACTTTTTAACAATCGCTCTCACTCAGCCTCAAAGCTCCCCCAACTTTCTCCGGCTGCTATGTGACAAATCATGTACTTTACACCCCTCCTCCCCGCTTTAACATCCGAGCTGCTTGTTGCAGTTGCACAAATCTTGAGGTGTTTTGGTTTCTTGCATGCACCGATCTTATATCACAACCCAACGTCCTCAACAAGCGTCCAAAGAAATCAGGTTGCTTTTGACGCTAACTGCACCAGACGTCGCTCAACATCCTATACCTCGTGAACTCGGCCGTTATGAACTCCTGCTGTGCAGCCAAACATTGTCCAAACCCACAGAACTTTATGTTACATTCTAGTGGAAATCCCAAATTGTCCAAAGATACCAAACGTGTCAGGGTGAATTTTATATAAAATGATTTGTAAAGTGAAGTCTTGGATTCATTATCGCTACTTAAGGGGAGAATAAAAAAGGAAAAAGCGTCAGAACAAACAAGACAGAAAACATAAAGGAACTCGTCTGAGCTCCTTCATGATTATTTTATTTCATGATTTTTTCCTCCTCCTCTCCTTCCTCCTCCTCCGAGCCACTCGGCTGAACAGGTCAGGCAGTAAGTGACAAGGTATTTCGTCGTTTTGTGAACCTTTGCCAGACTGATTGTTCGGTGCAAGTGTAGTGTAACTGAGCCGCTTGTAGCTCGCCGGAGTGTGGAAAATAAGATCGAGGACTGATTTTTTTTTCTCCCTCCCTCCCTCCCTCTCTGTCTCTCACTTGGTTTTACAACAATGTGAGATAGTAAAATAGATATCCAGTGGCTCAGCGAGAGCTCCCGTGCGCCGGCGTTGCTGTCGCTCTTCATACATTTCCGTTCCACCTGACAGCTCGCTGCATCGCTCCAGCATTTACACTCGCACCGGTTTGACCCGTGACCACTTGTATGCTATTACCGCTCAGGCGGCGGCCGTACTGACTCCTCTGTTTCCAGCCAGGTTACGAATGCGAGCCGTCGCCGCGCTGCCAGGTCAGAAACTCTTTAAGTTGTCGACACGTTTCTGCACCAGTGGCGTCCAGACGAGCTTTAGTTCTGGTTCTGGTTATTCCCCAAAACCGAGTGGTGATTCAGGCCTTTTTATAGACTGAGTGCAGAGGAAATGTACAGATGCACAAGAGTCGACAAGGAAAGCAAAGAAATGAAAGAGCTGTTCTGTTTGTCTCTGAAGAAAATCTCAGTTATTTTGTGAAGTAATAGAGATTTCTGGAAACAGTTAAGGAAGTGACATTTTTAGGATTTAAGCTTTATCAAATCTATTCACAGTATTTTTGAATCTTACAAAAGTCAGAATTTGCTTCGACTTGTTTCAAGCATGTTATAAAATGTTTTTCTCATGTTTAGTCCATTCTTATTCTTTCAGGTTTGAAAGATGTTTTTTAAGATGAATTTTCTGGTGGGTTTTTTTTTGTGCATTTCTTTCACCATGGAGTGATTTTTTTGCTGCTTTATTCAGAGGCAGAAAACAGTATTTGTCTTGTTGCAGATGAAGGAAACCTCTTGTGTGGTTCTGCAAAGTCTGCGTTGTTTATTACTTAAGGCATCGTGTGGAGATGAGACTGTATTTATCAAAGAAATTGATCCTGCAGCTCTGCCTTTGTGATTTAAGAGGTAAAGAGGATCCGACATATTGCTGGATGCTTATCGGGCTTTTAACAGGGACGTGATGTGTCGATGTAGCGGCGGCAGAATTGCAGTTTATCGGGGGTGAAAGGGATTTCTACAAGTTCAAAAACAAGCCAGAGAGAAAGAGAGGAAAGACCTCCTGAAAACCCTCGGGGAGAGAGTCGTACGATGACACCGGGGGGAGAAAACAATCGCTAATATTAGGAGGCGAGGAGGGGGGAGTCACACACACACACACACACACACACACACACACAAACAAAAAGAAAAAACTCCAGTTTGTTTATGTGCACATAATGCGAGTGTGTGCGCCCGGTGAAGCGCCGCAAATGGGAGAAGTATGCGTGGGTTTCTCAGGTAACAGGATTACGTGGGCACATAATTGATCCATTTGGGGGAAAAATGACAGGGCTCTAAAGAGGCCTCGGCTTTGGAAATGGAGTTTATGAAACAGGCATTCGTAAATTCAAAGGAATCAATATGTCAATTTTATTACATCTCCGGGCCAGATGGGCATTAAAGGCACAGCTCATCCCTCTGCTTCTCAACCTCTCTCTCTCTCCTCTGTCATCTCCTGCTCAGGGTCTCTCTGTCACTGTCGTCCTTTCGCTTTCTTCTGTCTTTTTTCTCTCTCTCATTCTCTCTGTTTCCTCTGCAAATGTTTGCACCTCCATCTCTCTGTCCACACTCAGTCAGGTGAATTTGAAAAAGAGCATTTTCAGGCCCTTTATAAAACCTGTGTTTGAAATGAGTTGGAGATAAAGGTTAAAGGCTTCCTAACTTTCACGTCATCGTCCTCAAGATGCTGTTTTCTTCAGATGTAAAGCTCAGTTTGAGTGACTTCTTGTTAAATTGGAGAGAAAAAGTGTTGTTTTCCATCTTATCTTTCTGCCTCGTCTCCTTCCTCTCGCGAGATTTTGCCCTGTGTGTGTTTGCATCCATACGTGTGCACATTTATGTCTGCAAACAGGAGGAAGTGTGTGTGCATGTGTGTGTGTGTGTGTGTGTCTCAGAGGTATCAAATATCCCTGTCCAGGCAAATGCATCAGCTGAAATATGTTTGTCAATGCAGCTGTTGACTCGACACTATTATTCTTAAGAAGAAGCCGTTTAAAAACGAGCACAATAAAGTGTTTCAGAGCTCGGCCGATGGTGGAGCTTTTAGAAGGGGGAGAAACAGGGAGAGAGAGTGGGTGGGGGGGCAGATTAAGCATTCTGCATTTCCCTCGCTAAAATATTCACGTTTCATTTAAATACAACGGCATCCCAGGCAAGATTTAATTACCATCCAGCACTATAATGCAAATGAATAATGCAGCAAAGACTGATGCAAACGGATAGAAATATAAGACTCCAGCGTGCGTCCAGAGGAAAGAGAGAGGAGGAAAGTGAAAAGGTAAAAAAAAAAAATACTTCTTGATGCTCATTGCTGAGTTTCTGAAAGAGAGAAGGAGATGGACAGGAAGGGGAGAGAAGAACAAGAGGAGGAGGAAGCGAGGGAGGGAGGAAGCGAGGGAGGGAGGGAGGGAGGCAGCAGCACAATTACGAGGCCCAGCTTCCAAGGCGTTTGCCAGGATTTTCCTTCTCCCATTCCAGTAGTTCATTTTTGGAGTAAGTAAATAATAAGAAGTTGGTGATGCTTGCATTTTTAATTCCACCCCCTCCCCTCCCTGCACTTTTTTTTTTTGTTCAGTTCACTGACTGACATCTGCTATCAATGCTAAGCAGGTGTTCCCGTGCAAACAGACGTGCCCCTGTTTGTGTTTCGCCATCCCCGCCACTGTGCACCCAAATGAGCAACGTGATTAAGAATCCTGTAAATTTTTGAAAGGAAACGGATGGCTGCCCGGCTAGAACGTAATTACACCGCCGCCGACATCCGCAGCTCACCGCTGCAGCAGCCAGAGCCAAAGCAACAGCAGAGAATTAATAATATATAATGGCATCTTTCCTTGTAATTCATAAATGAAATAAAATGAAGGAGGAGTAACCGCTGATAAGTTTTTTTCTTTCTTTCTTCTCTCCCTCTCTCTCGGGGGGTGGACGGGGGCTGCTGCAGCACTGGCAATTTTCAGAAATTGAGTCGAGACGATCGTCTTCCACGATGCGTTAACTCGACTCGGGGTGTGTTCGGGGAGCAGACTTCTTCCTTTCACTTCCTCCTGCTTCTTTTTTCCCCCCTTTTAGCTCATTTATTTACTAAATGAGGCCTCTGTGAACGTCCCCTCACTCCTTCACTGTCCCCTGTTTTGTCATTATCCGCTCTCACTTTGCCGTGTGATCATACATGGCTTCGCAATGGACGATTAGCTGTGATATCTCAAGTGGTGGCTAACTTCCTTCCCTTGAACTTCAAAGGCGGTCGGCACGTTAAGTTTGCAGCTTCTTCCTTTTTTTTTACCTTCGCTGAGGAAAAAAGTTAAAAATGAGGTGGATGAAAACAGAACAAAATAGAGGCTGAGGAGGAGGAGGAGGAGGAGGTGCAGATGGAAACCTCTGGGGAGGAGAAATGAGGTGAAGGGAGCGAGGAAGGAGGAAGGTAGTGTGACACACAGGCCGACAAAAAAATAAAAAAATAAAGCCTCTGACAAGACCAGTTTTGACACAATCCCTTTTTTTTCCTTCCTCATGTGAGAGAGAGATGATTATTTTCCTGTTACATCCATCTACAGATTATAATCACCGGAGCTGCCAGGTGCGACGTAATCTCGCTTTATGGAGTCTGATAGAAACAGCAGCGAGTGCAAAGGGACGTCGTGAGACACGTTCTGGGACGATGGCCGCCACGCTCCACCTCCACACGGGGATTTGTGGAGTTACCAGAGCCTTGTAATGCACTTTTCACCCAATTTATATCCATTTCTCAGTCTGGATCGCCGTCCAGGCACCTTGGCTACCGTTTCCTCCCACGGCAGCTATTGATAGCGGCTGACAGACATTGTTTGGACAGTGAAAGGTGCGCCTCCCTGTAAACGCCGGCTTGCAGAAGGGAGGCGACATTCCTCTCCTGTCCCCTCTAATCAGAGCCAGAGATGGTTGCATCCTCCCTTTCGGATACACGATAATTACCCTTCTCTGTGAACGCTGGGGCTTCACTCTGAGACGGGGAGGGACAGACTCTGACAATTATATTAGGGATGTGTGTGTTTGTTTGTGTGTGTGTGTGTGTGCATGTGCGTGTGTGTAAATCCCCGTTCGCTGCCTTGTAGCTATCTTTCCCCTTGCCGCAGCTGAAAGAGTTAGTCCGCAGCTCATGATATGAAATAATAAGGTGCAGTTATGTGTGCGGCTCCCGACTATAGCAGGACAAACATTGTTTTTGTCTGTTTGCTATCTCTCTAAAGAACTGCTGTGGCAGAGATCAGTGGGTTTACTGTATGTGTTGCTCAGTGGGAAGAACAAGGCGCTGACACAGCCGGGGTGAGAGGGTTCAGGTCTATTTGGGAGAACAATGCTGAACATTTTTTACATAAATTCAGTGCAGAAGGTGACGATATCTGTCCTTTACAAGTCCAACTCTCGCTGCTGTAATTGCATAGTGGCACCGTGTATTGAGACACAATGGACTCGGAGTGTGTTGTCGCACTTTGACCAGACAAAGTTTGTCTGTAACCAGAGGCCCCGCGGCTCAGACGGTTTCGCCAGCGTTAACTGGTTACATGCAGGATAATGTACTTCATGCTTTATTCTGTGGCCACAATCTGACATTTACGAGCTGTTTCCAGAGCTTTCAGTCACATCTCACAGTCTTCTCCTGGATGTCGTTCGCTCTGTTGACACATGGCAACAAATGTTTTTTTTTTTTTATTGTTTTATGAAAAATATGTTCTCAATTTAAATTTGATGCCAACATGTTTCAAAAAAGTTGGGACATGTTGTCTTTGCACTATTTTCAATTAGAGTTTAAATGTTTTGCAAACCATCAAAATCTGTTTTTGCCAACATTTTACACAGCAACTTTTTTGGACTTAGCGTTGTAGTAAATAGTATTATGAGTACTACAGCAGAGTACTACAGCAGAGTACACTGCAACATATCATTGCTAATGCTCATGCTAATAGTATGACATAATATATCATAGTATTGTGGTGTAGTATTGTGTTTCAAGTATGATATGTAAAATGTAGTATTGTGTAGTATTGCAGTATCGTGTACTGTGCAGCAGTAAATATGATGCTACAGCTTCATCATTTATTATCTGACCTGAAGTAATCAAGTGTAGTGATCTTATAGTACATCTTGTAGTGAATTCAGTGCAGTATATTTACTGCTGTCTGAACAGGGCTCCTTCATTCACCGTCGTACTGAGATGATACTTGTACACACAGTTCTGTTGTGACCTACAGAAGCACGGCAGTGACAGTCTGAGCAGTGTTACCGCAGGAGAAAGACACGACTCTGTCTCTACTATCTCCCTCTGTGGTCGTCATCGTGTGCAGCCCATGTTTTCCTCCTCCAGCTGCTGGGAGATGATTCGGGTCACCGCGGGCTGCTTGGCTGGGAGGGGGGGCAAACTGACGAATCAAGGGGGCAATTGTGTCTGGTGCCAGTCAGTCGTAATTAAGAGCAGGATCAGGGGGTGGACGCACACACCGAGACACATGCACACTGATAGACCTCGGGACATAAAATCACATCGACACACACATGCACAGCGACGTATGCGCGGACGTTCACACACGTACTTAAGCCGGGCCTCTATACAGAGCAGCTCACCTGAAAATAATCGCTGCGAGGGGCAGCAGGGGATGCAAATGAGGCCGGAGGTTAGCGTGGGAAAAGTGGAGCAGCGTAGCCTGGGACTAGGTGATCCTCCGGGCAGGGGGCCGGCCTCGGGAGGGGCCTTTGTTTCCAGCCTCCGTTTAAAAATGCCCAGCGTGCACCTCCACCTCCTCCTCCTCCTGCTCCTCATCATCCCCCACTCCTCTATCACCTCCCCGGCCCTCCCAGCCCGGGCCGAGCAGATAGAGAAAAGCAGTGATAGATGGTTTGTTTAACAAAGGGAGAGGTGTGTGTGTGTGTGTGTGTTTGACTCAACATTCATTCAGGTTATTTTCATCTGAAGTGACAGATTTGTTTTATCGCTCACATGTGGAATTATGGAGACAGATTAGCCTGAAACTGCAGATGGATGACATTTTGTGCGGATACTAAATATTTGTGTTTGTCCAAAAAATGACAATTATTCAGTGTTTTATCAGGATTTTTTGTCTCGTCAGCACGAAGAAACCTCCTAAAACTGTCCACTGAAAGTTAATATGTTGTTTATTTGGCAGCTCTTTCAAACTCACAACAAACTTAACAATGATGTAACTGAACAAAGTCTCAGATATTTGTCTAAATGAGGGGTTTCCAACGTTGGGTTAGGGACCTCCAAGGGGTCAGAGGTCAAAAGATGATTGACAAGTTAGAGAAGAAGAAAAATTCTAATGATTTTATGGCTCAAAAGTGAAAAAGTTTGAGTTCATGTATTAATTTATTTCCTTTTCTCTTTCTCTTCTGGGTGTGAATCCATCTCCGCCTGTTCCTCTTCGCTCCAAAGCAGGTAAGCACTTAATCTCCTCCCTGTCAGCAGCACCTGTATCACCTCCTCACATGCACCAATCATCCAAAACAAAACCCATCATTTCACATGAAACACACACACACACGGACGGCGGCGCCCATTGGAACCTCATCCAGCCTGAGCCCCGATGAATTCCAAAGCTATAACGAAGAGGGAAATATTGCTTTGTGAACAACACGTTCTCATAAATATTCAAAGAGTTGAATACGAGCGAAGCTGTAAAAACGTGTGTATGAGGGGGAAGAAAAAAAAACTCTCCAAACAAGATGCTCAGCGGCGTAAATGTAAGAGCGCGGTTGCAACCTGTTTGACAGCGCCACAGTGGATGCTGTTCACACAGCCCGTCCTCCAGACACCAGGCCGCTGCAATACCTCTCTCTCTTAATTATTATTTATTGGCACTACCTCTGGCTCCGCTCGCCTCTCCTCTCGCCTCCTCTTGTCCCCTTTATCGCCTTTCTAAATAATTTCTTCAAATGAGGAGGTTTTCTCTGCTGCGAGCATGCACGCCCGCACGCATGCATGCACGCAGCGCTCAGCTTTCACTCATCAAAGTTTAATCGAAGCCCGCGTCTTAGTTTTTTCGAATAAAGCACACTTAAAAAATTTAGATGCAAATTATTTTGCATTATTCATGCATTCTCCCGGTCCTTGTAGATTTAAACATTTCCGAGGCCACCTTGATTCAAGTAATTACCTATGCCTCGGCAGGCTCCGTCATGAATAAGGTATTTCCTACAAGCAGAGTATGCGCCTGATGAGCTTTTAAAGTGGCTGTACACCCAACTTGTGTATTGCTTCTCCTGCATGAGTGACTAGAACATGCGTCGCAATCGCTCTCAGGTGGGGTGGGGTGGGGTGGCCGGGAGGGAGGGTGGGGGCGGGGCTGGCAGGGGCAGCCGAGAGTGACAGCACTCTCACTTTGGTGCACCGGGGGCCTTCAAGTCTCTATCTGTCGTCTCCTTTGTCTCTCCTCGCTCCCTCCCCTGGCTCTTCCCTGTGTCTAACCCTCATGGTCTCTGCATTCACACAATGAGCAAAAATCAGCATCTCAGTGAGTTTTTTCTTTCTGCACATCAGTGTTGAAAACCTTGTTGTAGCCGGCTTCCAATAGAAATTTGAAGTTTTTTAAATTCCCACTTTTGTAGCTCGACTCTTTCTCTCCACGCTTTCCCAACAAACGCGACTCGCCTGCAGGCCTGAATCTGTTTTCTCACAGCATGAACCCACCTGGTCCGGATCAGAACCAGAAACCTGCACCTTTCTGCACCTTTGTGTCGTTCACGCTGCTTAAAAGACGCCGGGAAACTCTCAGATTTGCAGCACATCAGCTGCAGTGTGAATGCAGCCTCTTGTCCTCGCCTCCCTCTCTCTTCCCTCTCCACCCTTTTCCAACCCCTCCCTCCCTCCCTCCCTGCCCTCGGCTCTTTGTATCTTTATCCATTTCAGTCTGAAGGATCCCAAAGTGTTTCAGATCTGAGCAGCCTAATACCCACCTTTAAGCCGGCGGCTTTGAAATCTCTTTTTGACATAACAAGGGAACTTAGCTTTTCCCCACTTTACCTGAGTGCCGGTGAAGATCCTCCTAAATCACACCTGGCTTTGTTGGGCAAACACTCGCCCCCTCCCTCCTCCTCACTAACACCCTGTAAGCACTTCTTGATGTACGAGGAGTTTCATTTCAAAATGAGATCCCTTTTATTGCAAATTGCCGCATAGAAGTAGAAGTTATCAGCAATCTTGGACCATTTACATAAGACATATTAACATTTTACAGAATGTTATCTGGAGAAGTAAGAATGTAGAAATGAGCATCAGGTGATAATTACTTTCTGAAATTTATTCATAGTGTTTTCGCTGCTCGTCCGCTCTTAGAAATGACAGTCACCTTGACGAAAAGCCACTTTTTCGCCATCCTTAAGCTGCTGTTTTTGACTCAACCTCGATAGGAGGCTTTTACATCAAGAGCATGTTGTTATACCTTCAACTGTCAAATGCTCAGAGCCTCGAAATCTGACCTCACCTTCAGTCAAGACAAAGACGGAGAGTATTGATTCTCAGATCAAAGCTGGTCAGATGACACATTACACCCTGCGGATTCTTCCTGTAATATCACATGCGCTGCGAGGTTTTGGTTAAACATCAAAAATTAACATGTTAAACTGTAATCAGAGTCTGCAGCGTGACCTCAGAGCAGAGAAGAAAGTGTGTTTTTCTGCAGGAACAGGGTACAAAGCGAGGTTAGGAAGGGAAAATGATGCAGCTGTGGCCTACAAGCGGGGGGAGGAAAAACAAAGTAGTTGACTCCGCGACTCCATCATCTTTACTACCCAGCAGAAGAATTAATATTTAAACATTCTAATAATGTAGCTCGCCTTGCATGCACTTTTAAGCAAAGCAACAATATTTTTCACCTGGGGTAACACAATGATTTTTCTTCCCGCTGTGCACAATTTCCCTTTCTGATGATCTCCTCCAAGCTTCCCACCTCCACGCTGCAGCCGGGCGCACATCCCCCAAACCCGTTTTGTGATTTTTTTTTTCTTCACCCCACAAAAAAAAAAGAAGAAAAATATTCATGGAGATAAATATTGAAATGAATTTTCCCTGTATATGAGCAGAGACGGTCGAGGCCGCGGCTCGAGGAATGCACAATGCGTTCCCTTGAGGAGCAAGCAGTGATTCATAAAATCGAACCTGTTTGAAGGAGGAACTCGGTGTGAGGAGAGAATAGAGAAACAGCAGCATAATGGACGACAGACTTGTGGTTTCCAAATGTTTTGTTTATTTTTTACATCTGCTGGTGAGTTCGTCCTTTCATACGAGGAACTTAAGCCTTTTTTATAACTGGAAGCGTCAGTTAATTCAACTCCTGGCGTTTATCTGCCATAAATTGCAAATGTTTCCTCCTGATTCTTCATTTTGTCAGGATAGATAAACCTCTTTAAAAACAATGTTTGCACCATCACTGGGCTCGAAACATCACCAATGCACATGTAGATCTGTTTGCAGCTCCTGCAGTGGAATTAATTAATTCCTAAAAGCAGATTTGAATAATGAGATCAATTAATAAAAGAAGCTACTTTTTCTGCAGCTGCATCCAAGCAACTGACTCAGATCAGAGGTGGATGACATTGACTACCTGATGTTTGATGTTTAATAGATTCAATTAGACGTCACTGTGGGACTGATGCATCAGCCTGAGAGCCAGGTCCAACAAAAAGGGTCAAAGCAAAGTCAAAAGGTGAAAGGTCAGGATTTGGAAAAGCTGAGAGAAACCTTTACTTTTTCATCCAGGTTGTCATTGATTATCAGCTTTATTAGTTCAATCTGTTTTCGTGGCTTTTCCCATTTTATTCCCAGTGTTGGTTCTCTGGCTATTAAACCTTATTTTGATAAAATCTCCTATTCAAAATATCCAAAAATAGATTATGACATAACAGCAAACCCTTTTCCCAGCATCCTCCCTGGTTGCATCTCCACTGCACAAATTGCCTCTTTGCAGCCTGTTTCTTGCATCTTGTTGAACATCAGCTCCGTCAGCTGCAGACACACCTCACACAACACAACACAAAGCCTGCTATTAGCATCAAAGGTGTAGGTAACTGCTGAGTCCCGGGGGATAAATACAAACAAATACGCACTGAAAGGCAGGAAAATTAGCCGATTCAACGTGTTCTCAAAGGCGGCGGCGGGGTTGAATATTTTACAGCGGCGTGCAGGAGCGAGCGCCTGTGAACGCGCCCTGTCAAACGAAATGCATTACAGATGCCTTAAGGTTTTGTAATTGATCATGAAAATGAATTGCCGAGCGGCCGGGGCTAAATTGAATGACATAAATAAGAGTTATGCATTAAGCCTCGCTGCCTGGATTTGTTTGTGTGTATCTGAGCGCTGGCGATCAGGAGGTTGAGGAGGATGTTCATCTTTCACACATCACAATGGCATTTTTCCCGTTCCTGCGCTCGCACCTTGTCTGAAACCTGCACACAAGAGCGAGCTTTCTTAAAAGATCATGTCGTAAGCTGATTTCGACATCTTATGCAAGGTGCCTCGCCGAGGAAAGAATAGTTTGTCTGGCGCCTCGGGGCAGAGATTAAAGTCGATGCTAAGGTGTAGAAGCACCTTTGTGTTGGTAAAGACTCTTTCCCTTTGATACATGGTGTAACCGAGTGAAATCCAACAAGCTCGCTGCTAAACGGTGCAGAACGCAGCTAAAACCCTTCCCGCCCTTTCCCACAGGTTTGGAAGTTTTGGTGGCGAGCGATAGAGTGATATCAGATGCGAGTTTTAATGAACGCAACACAGTTGGAAGAAGTGAGCAGAAGGCAATTTGGAGAGCGGCGAGTGGTTTTAAATGGAGGGTGACAGGGTGAAGCAGAGTTCAGGAGTCGTGGTGGAAGGAGTGAGCAGAAAATAGTGGTTTTAGCACCAGAGCAGGCCGAAGCTAATCAACTCAGCTGTTTTGAATTTTAGATTTGAATTATCTCAAAATGGGCCCGTGTCTTCTTCGAGAAGACTCAGCAGGAAAGTAGTCGTCATACTTTATTACGGGCTCCGTGTTCTGCTCACATGTTTGGCCAGAAATGTCCGACGCTGGTCGAGAGAGACGGCTTCAACACGTCAAGGGAACAATGTTGAGGGAGGTAGGAGAGGAAAACAAGAAAGAGGAGATGGAGGAGAAGCAGGAGGAGGAGGAGGGAGAGGAATTATACTTTCAACAGGTTCCAAGGGTCCAAGAGTCAATCGACACTAAAACAACCATGTAAACTTTCAAATCAGGCAAGACGGCACCACCAAATCTGCAGTTATGTGGTTTGCTTACGACAATGGTGCTATTGAGGTGTGTGATTATGTGTGTGTGTGGTTTCTATTTAACCCCCATGGGATCTCCCCTCCCTCCCTCCCTCCCTCCCTCCACCTCCCCTTCCCCTCTTCCCTCCCAGGAATAAAGCCAGACACTGCGTCCAGGAATCACCTTTTTAAACCTTAATTGATTCCCTTAAAAAGAGGCCTGCGCTGCCACCCTGCATTAAAGCCCCAGAGACGGGCCTCATGTCAGATTGGCCTGCCGCTCTGCATTTGTCCCACCGCCGCTGCTGCCGCCGCTGCTGCCGCCGCCGCCGGCCCGGGACATTAGCGCAGGAGCGTCAAGAATTCAGTCTAGACTGGAGAGCGGGGGGATTTAGCACGGTGGAGGTTGGAGCAGATGACTTTCACCAATTAGATTAAATCCTCGGCTAATTTAAGGTACCTCTCCGGCCATCTCAGCTCCCACAGCGTTCGGGGAGTTGTTATTTTGGTGCACACGCTCAGTTTGAAGCGGCTTTTCATGCCGGTTTCATCATATTGTCTCAAGTCAGGGAACTTTCCCTTGTTTTTCTGCCTTGTTGTGCAGCTGGCACGGCTGCGGGCAGGTGATAAATGATGGGTGTGGATTGTTGTTGTTCTCTATCTGGAACCGAACCTCCTCCGATACGTGTTGATCTAAGCGTCTGGCTTCTCGTCCAGCGCCGATAAGCCCTCGACGTGAATATTAAAAGTGTGTTTAAGGTTCTCCTCATAGGGAACTCGTAGATCTTCCCTCTCTGCCATGAAGTGCACAATGTGTTCCCGAGGAATGCAGCGAGACGGCGTGGAGCTATTTCGGTCGCAGTGCAGCAACGTGTTGGGACGCCCATCTGGTCTGAATCAGTCAGACTCGTCCCCACGCCAGCGGCTCCCCGGGTCCCCCAGCTGTAATAATATGTCCCGGCTTCATCGAGAGCCCACGTCGGACACGGGTCAGTCTCAGTCACATGACCCGACACCTGAAGAGAAAGATGCAGAGGAGCCTTCTCTTCTGTCGCGGTCAAACTTATTTAACAAAGATCCACTCGCATATAAAATAATTCAAAGTGAGACCAACTGGAATCCACTTCTAACTTCAGCTACACCCTTTGAATACTATACTCATGACTTCACACCGAGTCAAAATAGCAAACCGTGACAGCGATTTGAGAATGAAATGAGAGCATGCCGTCTCACCCAGTTTACCAACAAGCTAAAAATACAAGGCGTTTGATGTTGAAACTAGATCAATGCATCAGCTGGCCTCCACCGGCCTTTAAGGAGCTGCTAACTTCTCTTTAGTCTGGCTTTCGGTCCAGACTCTTAATGGCTTTTTCACACGACAAGAAAAAACAAACCAGAACTTTTTTTGAATTGCAAAATCTGTCAAACTTGCGAAACCGGCGTCACCTCTGTGTCGCTCAAGACACGACCAGAGAGTCGACCCGCTCGCTGACCGTCACGGGCCGCCTCCGAGTTTCAGCGGCGGCGACTCGAGGGCAGTGACTCTGGTTTTTTTCCAGGCAGAGAAACGCAGGGGCAGGTTGTTTTTTCTCCTCTCCGGGTGAAGGAGGAGGAGGAGGAGGAGGACGGAGGGAGGGAACACTCTGCATGACAATACCTACATCTGTCTGCCGTTTTGTTCTTTGTCATATCAGGGGCTGCCTTTGTGGCGGAGCACTGTCGTGGTAACAGGAGGTTAGAGGTACGGGGTGGCGGGGGAAGAGGTGGGTGGCGGAGGAGGGGCCGTCCAAGGGAGACTTGTGACTCAAACGCCCCTGTGACACAGCTTTTGTTGTGCTTCGATATTTGATCCTCTTAGCAGTTTGCCATGCCTCCGCCCCCTTACTACCCTCCACCAACACTATTACTACTACTATTAACACACACTCGCTCCCACTTTCATTTATCCGCCTCTTTCTCATCTCACCTGTTAGAATTGAGGGCGTCGAGTTTCCCACATCGGGGGCAATAATGCAAACATTTTTTCAGCCGATTGTCTAAAATCAAGATAAGCTCTTTCCCTCTTTCTCATAAATCTCACTTCTCTCCTCCTCGGTGGCCCCTCATTGCCATCAATTTGCTCAGTCGGTTAAAGAGCAGGAAAAGTTTATAACCTGAGCCTTTTTTCTGCCTCCTTCCCCTCTTCTCACACATTCAGGAGAAACAAAGTTGAGGCGGCAGGCCTCTGGAGAGACCATTACAGGCCCTTTATTGTTTCAAAGCTGAGGTCATCCTTCTGCTCAGCGTAGTCGAAACAAAGGCCAAGGGTTTATTGCAGGCTCAACTGTGTGAAAGGAAACGCACTCCAACATTGTTTGATTCTCAGAGATAGCAGACAGACATCCCTGCTGCTTCCTTTGGATGCTATACAACCACATTATTACTATCAAGCAGGTTGCATCTGAAGGATGGTTTGTTTTTTTTTTAAACATAGCTGAGTTTGGCCCGCGAGCGCTGCAGCCGAGGTGTCGAGCGTGACAGTTTGCTCGTGTTGGGATGTCGTCCCCGTTTTCCCTGACACGTTGACGGGCATCAGAGGCAGGGAGGGGAGAGAAAGAGGAGGGTGAAGGGCAGCGAAGTCAAAATCATACAGGAGTAGGTGTCATGTGCTTTTTTTCCCCCCAGACGAAGCCAAATTTTGAGTCAGTTTATTTGTAGTGTTTGATGTCTGACATGGAAATTAGTGACCTCCATCAAATCAGTTAAGGATCCTCTTGTTAATCTGCAGCATGACTGGCAGATAAAAAGCCCCCAAATCCATTTGAGTGGCATCTTTTCTGTGTATTTGTGCATAAAAACTATTATAAAGACAAGTGGCACACAAATTACTAACATGTCAAACACTCTGTATAAAACTTGACCTTTTGTCTGCATTTATCACTGTAATATTTAACAGTATCTCCAGGCTAAATAATCATCAGGCTCCATTGCTGTGGTCACAATGTCAGCCCCCTTTTGTTTTTGATGCGGTGACCTTGATAATTGTGATGGTAATTACAATAAGTGGCCATTATATTTCAAGGTGCAGCGACCTTCATTATCCAAATCAATTTGAGTCACTATCAATTTGATAATACCCTAAATGCGTGGCTGCATGGAAGATGCACACTCGGCACGGCTGTCGTCTGCCATATAATGGAATGCTGTTATTGAGATTGAGCCGCCCCTCTCTCATCCGCGGTGGCAATCAATATTAACAGCTTGTAAAAAGTACGGCGAAGGATTAGCCTCCCCGACAAATGGAAAGAGATACTTAAACAAAGTGCAGCCGATCGGGCCCTCAGATACAAACCCTCAGCACCAGCATGCAATGTTTGTCTGCTGTCAAAGTTGACCTGGTTGTTTGTGCGTCGAGGCCACAGAATGAACATGCACAATAAAGTCTGTGGTGTCACAAGCAGAATTTACTCTTATCTGGTTGGAAATCACATCATCTGAGTCTTATAATCTAAAATTTGAGTTATATATTTCAGCAAAAACGACATTTCATCTCTATCTTAGCAAGTCCATCACAGAGTCATGAAGTTTTTGTTGTGCAAAAACACCAACCTGTATTTTGCAACTATTTTTTTTTTTTGCAAATAAATCTCCCTTTAATTGATTAATGCCTGACTTGATCCCCTTTAGACCTTTTCTTCGAACAAGAATCTGCACAAGCAAAGAATATTTTCTAAAATCACGTTTCCTTGATTTTTCTGCCTCATGCATTTATTCTTGTTTCCAAAATAAAGTCTTTCCAAAGACTGACTGTCTCTCAGGAGTCAGTTTCAGACTTGCTAAGATGGAGATCCTGGAGAAGCCCTTTCTCCTGCCTCGACAGATCGGAGCCTCGGCACAGCCTGACAGATTAGGACATTTTACAAGCCTCTTTATGCTACAGGAAAACACACCCCACCGAGTGAGGGGCTGTTAAATTCTGCACCTGTATTGTGTTGCAGAAAAAAGTGCAAGCCACGCACTTCTCCTGGCCTTGTCCAGCAGCAATATTCAGAGCTTATTAATAAAAAACAGACAATTGTTTGGCAGTTCTTTTGATGTATGTGCCTATTCGCCGGGTAACCCCCCACCACCACCACCACCATCTGACAATGCAGGAGAGAGATTGTTTTCCTGAAACGGACCTCCCCCGCCATCTTCCAGCTGAAGCAACTCAGCCGGCCCAAGGCGTGACTCGCGAGGTACCTGACATAATTTACTGTCCGAGCGAGTCATATTTCAAAAACTGAGGACAAACAGTATTGAATGAACCGCCAATATAATTAATGGCAATCACGATCATGCGGAAATTGTTTGCCCCCTTTACCCTGTTCGTACATTTAACAGATGTAGAATAGAGAGTGTGTTCAGGGCTGCAAAACAAAACATATCAAGTCATTCTTGTCTTTTATCGAGTCCTATTTTACAAGTGCATTTCTTTACTTAAAGTGAGTCTTTTCCACTTTTCTATTTGAGATAAATGCATGATGGAGTTTGCAAAAATGACCAAAGGGATAGGAACAGTTGTGCTTGTTGACCAAACTTTTAAGAAATGGTGGCTGCCGCAGGATTTTGAAGGACGTGGCAGGTAAAGCGTGTCGTTCTTTAACAGGGAACCTTTGTTAATTTGTAGCCGCTACATTATTTTGAATGTTCAGAGAGACACAGCAGCCGTAAGCCTGTCGTTCTCACTTAGACTGCAGCGTGGAGTCACAGAAAGGGAAAAAAAAAAAACAGCAATTATTTCAGTGACCTCATTGTCATCCGCTGGAAAATGTGTAATTAGCGCGTGTTTACAAGTCTGGCACACCTGCAGCTCATCTTTCGCTGTAATGTTTGCCTTCAAGAAGCCGGGCGGCTGCCAGCCACTGTCACTGGCTGTCACCGAGACGAGAGAGAAAAGAGAGGGAGGGAGAAAAAGAAAGAGACGAGGCAGAGAGAGAGAGAGAGAGAGAGGGGTGAAGTAGAAAAAAGAGCACCACTGTGTGTGCCATTCTTCCAGAAATCTCTCACTGGCTTAATGCCGTCGTTGCTGTGCATGTGAAGAAATGGGCATTTACATGGGTATACAATAGAGACTACATTACTTACACAGTAGCCTCATTATATCCCCGACGCCTACCTTCTGCCCCGCACTGGTTTACTCACTCCTAGCTCTTATTGTTGGGGTATAATGGCGCTTGGGCATTTCTGAAATTCCCTCATTATTCAGCTTATTAAGGCTGCACCAACTCGATAATCGTGCCGCATTTCGTGTCAAAGGGGGCGACTGTGCTGATTTGCCACATTTGAAGGCTAGACAAGGCTCCGAGCTCAATCCTCCACGCATTGCGGGCGGGATGAAATTGCTCTGTAAATACAGGCGACGTGTAATGCCTTTTTTTGCCCCGGCTGACACAATGCGCCTCCTCCCGGGAGTCAAACCCAAGGCGAAGTGCACCTGACAGATAACCCTGCCGATTTGGATGTCATTACAACGGGCCGGGAACACGCGGCGCCGTCCGTCAGTTTGGGAGAAAACACAAACACAACAGGCAGCTGTTGGGGAATGCAACAGAAAACCGGCGTCTGATGAGCGAGGGAGGGACGCGACGCCGCCTCGCCGTTTGCGTCCTTTCTCTGACACCGTAGTTTCCAGGCTCGAACCCGAGGGCTCGAGAGGCAGCCTGACAGAAAATCCAGAAGAGATGCGAGCGGACGTTTGTCGAGCTGTCACTGTAATGTTGCCGCCACGCTTGTTTTTTTTTACGGCAGATTCACTTTTTTTTTTTTCGTGGCCGATTGTCCTACTTTGAGGCAAAATAGGTGTGTCACGTCCGCTAATGGCTCTGACAGTGACTGTGGGCGGCAAACGGTCAAAAATACACAGATTTTCAAAAAGGGGGAAAAGACGCCACCATGACTCGTCACCCTGCACATGAAAAGGAGCAAACGCTCTCAGAGCTTTGTGGCCTCTGAAACAGAAAATGGGTCACAAAGAAACAATTGCCAGTCGTCGCACAAAGACTGTTTTTTTTTTTCTCCTCTTCTTTCTGTCTTCACATGTATTGAGTTTAATTATTGTGTGAGGCGCTTAAGCTCTTTGGGTTGAAGCATCCTGTCTCTTTTTGAAGAATATTCAGAGGCGGTTCAGGATGCCAAGAATATGTGGCCGCCTTGGGCTGGTCGAGGCTGCATTTTGCTATGTGACATGTTGTCATATACAGGGGGAGAAAAATCAATTGGCAATTAAATGATACACCTTGTGAAGATGACAAGAGGCATTTGGTTGCACAGGAAGAAGTGGGTAGTGAGGGGCTTTGTAATGAAGGCCTAATGACTATTCATAAGCGATTTTCAGTCCGCTGATCCACTCGACTGGGAAGCTCTGCCCTGGAGAGTCGGCGCTGTCACTTTCCCTCACCTCAAAAAGGCGCCGCAATCGACGGTGTAGGATGTGAGCGAGAAATTACCCAGAATTCTGCCCCGGGCCTGTCTCAGGTCACATGCAGGAGGATGGGAGTCGGAGGGGGGGGGGGGCACACACACATCTGGCACACTATAGGTGCCACCGGGGGACAAAAAACTCCGAATCAGGAAGCTGCGAATGCACAGGATTGACAGCGGCGGATACCTTTTCACACGAGAGCGAGTTCGGGGCTTTGTTCTTCTTCTCTGCCCGTATCCTGTTCGTATTATCGAGCTGACAGAGCTTCGAGGTGGCCATCTGCGGGGGCTGGAGCGTGAATTTATGACCTTGCCATGAACTATGGTCAATAGGTGATAAATTTGAGAGGCCCTCTTTGCAATAGAGCGGCTCTTTAAATGTGAGATCTCCAGGGAAGGATGCGGCGGGCCAGCTGAAGTAAAAGGACTCATTGATGACCTTTTACCCCCAGCGTCAGATCATCGGGTCACTTCCTGCCAAAGTGCCTCATCGCCGCCCCGCCCCCATCCCGCCTGCTGCATCGCCCTCACTGCAAATATCATTTGGCAATTAGAGGCGAGGCGTTGCTGCCCACTGACCCTTCCTCTGATCGCTGCCTCTTGGTTTTGTACAGATTTATATCGTAGCTTCTGTGATTCGTTCCTCTGGTATCACATTCCTCGTTCAACACGGCTGCCATGTTTTGCTACAGCTGACAAATACCAAAAGAACCATTAAATACATACGTCCACTGTTCAAACACGGCGCTATCTCGCTCTTATCGCCTCGTGCAGCTCACCTTATCTAAGGTAAATACAATAATGTGCTCGTTAGGCTCTGCTTCGTGGCTACTTGGCAGCCGTGTTTGCTCAGTAATAAGAGCTTGTCAGAAGCAGGGCAGGTCGGCCGAGTGGGGGAGTGTGTGCGTGTGTGTAAATGGAGGAGGCTAAAACCCAGAAATTATGCTTCCAGTGCAGCTCTGTGGTGTAGTAATTGAGTAAGTCACGAGTACCTGAGCGAGTCGTGGCTTTTACCCCGTCTTCAAGCCAAGAGTCCATAGCGTCTTTTCTTTTTTTTCTTCCTCTGCTGCACATGGCGCCCGGCCAAAACGACTATTACATAATTAATCTGCATTGATCATCTGGTTAGCACATGAATCAAATGGCGGAATAATTGAGTCATGAAGTTTTGAGGTCCCGGCTCGCTGTGTGCGCCCGCCTCGATGCGGTGGCAGCAAGTTCACCGGACAATGCTTTAACATTTTGAACTCGAGGTGAGAAGTCAGTCTGGGGCCTTAACGAGGTTGCGAATCCACTCTTTAAATTAAGGGAAGCTCAGAAGAATCAGTTCGGTCCGGTGCAGATTTTTCCCCTGAGCATCGTAAAGATTTAACTTTTCTGCATCTATTTTCTTCTTGTAAATTGTCTCAAGACCCCGTGTGCAAAAACTAGGCCAGATTTCCTCTCTTTATTTGGACTGTTAGCAGCTTTCAGCACGCGCAATAAAAGGTTTAAAAATAGCAACATATATTGTCTCATTACCCTTTCTATTAAAATAACACACTGGTTTAACATTAGGTCAGAAGTGAGAAATTTTCTCTTTGTGTCACCCGGCTGGAAACAGGGACCTGGACAGCATGTTACTGAGTGAATCACAGCTCAAATAGTGCTTGGCAAAGCAAGTCCTGCGTGGCGAACGGACCTCATCAGCAGAAAAACCAGAGCTGCGTTCACTGCTGCAAAATTTAGCAGGAAATTTACCAATAGGTGCAGAAGAACGCAGGGCAGGAAAAGGTAGTTCAGTGTAATCGAGGGGAGAGAGGAGGGAGTGAAAGTGAGACGTGTAAATCAATGCCTGCTCTATCTCATCTAGATAGTGTGTGTGTGTGTGTGTGTGAGAGAGAGAGAGAGAGAGAGTGCTGCAAACAATTTGGACTTTGGAACGCAGCCCAAAAATGACACCTGATTCAAGATTACCTCTTCAACGACGTGATTCTTATTGCAAACAGCAAGATTGTTTGAAGCAAATTAGACCTACAGGATTCAACAAGGGACAAAAATGAGCTGATAAAAGAGGCATTTTTACAGCGACAGAAGGAGACGGAGCACTTAGCTTAGCTCAGCCGGGGTCAGTGCAGCGGCAGCAGCTGTAGTAGCTAAGTAGTTTTAATTGAAGTAGCAGTGCCATCATTAACATTGCTATCATTATTACAAAGCGAGCGGTTCGGATGATACTTCTGTCCCCAGCCGCCGCCGCCGCCGTCGCTGCCGCTCCTCCCGCCTCCCATCCCCACCCCCAGACACCCGCACATCATTATGCAGTGGCATCTATCAGATACTGGCTTAATTAGGGCCTGTACAGCACATTAAGCAAGGGGAGTAGCCAAGCTCAAATATTTATAAGGTTGAGTATATTTATGATCTGTGTCATAATCCCTTATTGGAAGGTTTCAGTGGAGGTTTTACAAAGCAGACCCCCGCTCTCCCCTTTCCTGACGACCCCCTCCCCCCCTCCCTCCTCTTCCTCCTCCAGCCTCCTCTGCCTCGGTGTTACTGTTTTACATGTAATGCAATGAGCTGGTGCTTTTACCCAGATGCAGGACAGGCTTCACTTCCTGAACCAGCGACTCTGTGAGCGACTGATCTCAAAGTCTCTTAAGAGTGTTTTAGATATTTGAGACAAACGTCCCTGAAAACAAGATTAGGTTGAAGCTAATCAGAGAGTTTCTGGAGGCTGAACTTTTACCTGTTGAACTCTGATTGTTATTCTGTCGGATCCTTCTGTCTTCAGACACACTGTGCTTTTAAAATGTGTGAGGCTTTTATTTTCTTAATTTCATCTGCTGAGGTTAACTTCCTGCTATTTTTAGTGCAGGTCTAAGTGAATGGCACTTCTGCCCCCCCCTCGCCGACCTCCTCCGCGATAACTCCTCTTGTCTCTTTTTGTCTGGGCGAAGGTGTCGTAGTGAAGAGCCCTTCCCTTTCTCTCTCGCTCAGGCATCTCTTTTTTTTACGCCTTGCCTTGGGAGAAACCACAAGGGTCATGTTTATTTAAAAATACAAAAACACACGTCTGTCCTTGTCCTCAAACCCCCCCCTCCTCCTCTCTTCAAGGGGGGAGGCAGGTAAGAGTGGAGGACGGGGGCAATTAGGCATCGTGCTTGACTTTTCCTCTCTTCAGTGGTTGCTGGTTTGAGGTGCTGAGGGTGTAATGAGTACAAATTCACACATGGTGGTTACACTGAAAGACTTGATGCACTGTTACAGCCATGCAAACATACTTTTTCAGTGTCTTACTCAAGAAGAGGAAAAGAATAACTTATGAAATGCACAGTTAATCGGAAATGCAAAGGAAGAAAAATTTAATTTCTTTAAACGTGTGCATGCATCATCGAACAAGAAAGAAAAGGATGCACTCCAATCAGCAACCTGAGCGAGCAAACCCACACACGGCTCAGGAAAGTATCACGTAGCTCTCGAGCGTAACCTCCACCTACATCGTTCCAGTGCAGCGGCGAGGTCGAGGGCGGTAGCTGTGACCCCTACACCTCCTATACATCTGCTGTAACACGCCAATATCCAGGGGATTCTCTCATGGCTGGCTTATCCACGGCCAAAACCCGTGGAGGAAAATACTCCCCGGTCACTAAAGCCCTTCCTCTAAGACGCTCTAATACAGATTGCGAGGCAGGAATGAACCGCGAGGCTTCAGCCGCAGTTTCTGCTGACCTCAACCGCAGCGCTCTTTCCTCCGCCCGGGTAAGTGGAGTCGAGGAGTGCAGAACAGCGCTGCTCTTAAGAGTTCAGCTCGCTGTTGTTGGCCAATCACTCAGGTGGGGAAGTGAAACGGCGTTCACCTCTGGGTGTAATTGAGATTAAGTCGCCCTCGTATTGTGTGGGAGGAAACAAGTGCTCTCTTTACAGGGTGCAGCAGCATTTTAAGGCGAGTCACAGTTGGAGTGCATTAGGGGTTTTATGTTGTTTTGCCATATGTTGCCAGAACAGTGTGTCAGAGAGAGAGAGAGAGAGAGAGAGAGAGAGAGAGAGAGGAGGGGAGCGTTGAGTCATATTTTCATTTTAGCCGTTCAGCTGATGTTGTTAGAGAAACTCATAAATGATGTCAGAGAGGCTGAAAACGGCTGGTGGGAGAGAATTTCGAGCTAAAGTTCCTGTTTTCCTGGAGAGCGTGCTCGCTGCAGGAACAAGAAGCAGAGGTGGAGAAAAAAAAAGTGCAAAGAAAGAGGAAAGATTGGAAATAACAAAACTGCACAGAAAGAAATTAAAGACCTGAGAGAATTTCTTGAAACTTGCATAAAAATTATGTCTTTAAAGTAGATAAAGGTCCAGAGAAAATGAAGCAGTGACACTCGTGAAATGTTTTAGTTAAAGTTTGGAGGAAAATTGGCAGAATGTGCAGGAATCTCTCTGAAATTCAGACGAGCCGAGGTCAGTCTGTACCATCCAGTATTTGACTAATATCATCCCGACGCGCACTCAGAAAGTTTGTTATCTCAGTTTTGATATTTGACTAAACCCTCCTAAACTCTCATTCACTTCACCCACCTTTCATTTGCAGAATGGAGTTCACACAGCAGCGCCCACACGATGCGATTGCCAAGTGATCTCCGCTGAAAATACATCAGCAGTTATGATGGAAAAAAAAAAGAAGTATTTCAACTTTGCATTCACCTCTTTAATCTAACTGTAGGTAGCGGTGGTGGTAATAGTGGCCGCCGCTCCGTGGCCTCGTTGCCCTCGTGCCCCAGCACCTGAGCGAGGCCGCCAGCCCACGGGTACGACTGTGGGAGGAGCCCAGCTGCTCCTCGGGCCTCCTTCCTGCGCGCCCCCCCCCGGCCTCCTCCTCCCCACTCGGCTCTGCTCGGGCTAGCGTAGGAAGGAAAAACCTGGGAGGGAAAGGAGCCGCAGTATGAGAACGGCGAGCCTTTGGCCAGGTGGTTGGTGGTGGGGTCTCGCTTTTATTGATTTTCGTTACTTTTCTGACAAACATCCTCGTCTTTGTTTGGCCACCGAGGGCAGCGAGAGGAGCAGGCAGCGTGGGGTGTTTGGAGTTTGAGAGCAAGACGAGAAACCGACAGCGTTGCCTGGCCTGGGAAACCTTTGCCTCTTTATCCTGCTCTCTCCGTTTTCTGCGTTCCCAGCGGAGAGCTAACACATTATTATGCATTTTGCTTTATTTTACTGCATCGATTTAAAGTAATTTGAAGGTTCTGCAGGGACCAGTACCTGGGTTTGTCTCAGATAGCTCAGTGTGTGCTTGTGTGTTAAAACAGCAGGGCCTCTGCAAATACAGGGTCTATTTATCCCAGAGGGAAATTTAAGTGTCAGTGAGAAGGTGGTGCACAATAAATACATGTTATATCTCTGAAATACAGAGATCCAGCCTGTTGAAAGTCTTACTACCTTCATTTTTAGTAATTGCTCACTTTCTTAACTTTTTAAATCGGAGCAAAAATCCTCACTCAGGTTTTGTTAGGTAGAAAGGACACTGTGATCTTTCTTCTCTATTTCTGCACATCCTGCGTCGAACCCTGCGATGTTCCCACTATCATACATCCCCCTTTCATATATGCTCAGGAGCCGCCACTTCAGGAAACCCACCAAGGTGTCCGCTCGCTCACGGTTCCAGCCCTTCAACCTGTCAGACACACTTTTGTGACGGCAAATCCCTCTATTCATTTTTCTCCTCTTCGGCACAAATATATTTTCCTTTTTTTTCCCCCCTCTTTTATCAAGGGCAAACCTGAACTCCATGGAAAACACACACACACTCACACATCCAGGGCAGGGAGATCTCCAGGGCCTGTCATTTTACATTTACATTTTAGCCATTTAGCTGACGCTCTTATCCGGAGTGACTTGCAAAGAGTGCAGCGGCAGACTGAACCTGAATGTTCACATGTAGGTGAAAACACGGAGGAGAAAAGGTCAGGTTATGTATGTATTTATTATGATTGGGGGAGTGAGTTTTGTGACCTTTTGATCCCTGAAATCATTTAAAAACTATCACATTTAAATTTCGTATGGGTGTCAGAAAGGATGCATCATTTCGGACAACCCACGCTTTGTTTATGCAACATCTCTCCTGCCGTTTGGCCCCGATCTTAACACCTATTTTAATCTTTCATGAAGCCATTTTGAATAAGAACCCAGCTCTTTTACTTTCCGGAGAAAAGATAGCAAGTATTCTGAGACTCTCCACCTGGCCGTCTGAATTATTCAGACGTGCAGGAAGCGCAGCCCACCCCTGCTCTCGCAGGTTGTAAAGGCCAAAATTGCTTCATCATGCCCAAGTGAAAGTATGCATACATTATTCAGTTAAACCTGAGAAAAATCAGACATCTCCCTTGGTATTTGTGCCGTGCTCTTGAATTTCTCAGCAGCGGACGTTTTCTTCCTCCTCCTCCTCCTCTCGTCTTCCGTGATTGTTACATCCATTTATTGATAGAGCGTTTTCCAAATACTACCTTAAAAAGTTTTGCTTGAAACGATTAATTCTCCTACATTTCTTCTTCAAAGTCGAAGCTTAGCCAATCATTCGCTGCTCGTCTCTTTGATATAACCTGTAACCTGGTTTCATGGCCGCTCTCCTCTCTCTACACACACACACACACACCTAAGACTGCATGTCAACAATCTCAGTCCTGGATGCGTCTCTCTAATTGTTTCTCTCTTCTTATTCACCCACTGTTCCCCATAATGAGAGATAAGTCGCTTCACACCGTCAAGCACCTTTCTCATTTGTCTTGCCTCTCACACACTCATATATATCTGTGTACAAACACACATCCTCCCCCCACTCTCTGACACATAAGACACATCCATGCACACACACACACACAGCTCTGGGCCTAGGGCCTACTGTATGGCACTCTTATCTTCAACACACAGACTTAGCATTATGCCATCAACAAGCCGGTGTCTCCAGACGTCACCGTCGCACTGATCTCCTCTCAGGTTGGACTTCTTCTTCTCCTCTTTCCAAATTGTCGTTAATTCAGCATTGCTAATCTAATAGGACGGTGCCTTTTTTAACTACATTACCAAATTCGTTCAATGTCAGAGGTCCTTTTCCACACTGGCAATATTGTCTCTCTTTCCTTTTAATTCGCTATTCATGTATGTTATGAATATCCCCACGCCGTGCATAATGTAATTAAGTATGGCCAATGCAGTGTGGGCAGCCGTCCCAGAGCCAGTCAGTTCACTAACTCACAATATGAAACCTTATGAACTGCCACCGCTTTGCTCCGCCGTCGCTCAGCTCCTTCAGCAATGCAGCAAGAAAAGCTGTGTTTGTGCTGCAGTTGCTTTCTCAAGCTTTTCACTAGATGTTTAATATGAATCTCATCTGGCTTTTATCATTTTTAAGATCATATTTGTCTGGATTTGAACTTGAACCCTCCTTTTGTGTGTGAATTTAATTTGGCCAAAAACATCTGCTTGATGAAAGTAATGTGACTTATTTGTGCACATTCGAGTGCTGTTTTGTTCACAATAACAAATCTTATTCAGGTTTTTGATCAAGTATTTAATTCAATTGTCATATTTTTTTTATTGAAAGTCAAAGTTCATCAGGAACTGGCTGCCTCGTGTTTGCAAAGACATAAAATCCAGAGATCAGCGTGTTGCTGATGAAATGGCTCGTCTTGCTCAAGAACAAGAGAATAGGTACAAATTTCAAAACAGAGGACAAAGTTAAAGTTCACTAGGAAACTGTGAAAGACTTCAGGGACGACTGAGGTTGAGACATGTTCATCTGCTCACTGAGACAAAAAAGAGAGACGTACATGATCGCAGCTTTATCTGGCCCACGAAGCCGTGTCGAGTTCTTCAGTTACGTAAGCTCTGTTGGATGAGAGCATTTCCTAAATGTCTTGGATGTCACATTTGCAAATTATTCCCATCATCAAGAAACTTTGAGTTTGTGAACACGTTGAGGCCCCCGCAGAAGTCGTAACTCCTCGGCTTCGGGGGCCCGGCTGTTGGACGCCGTGCCGTCCAAATGATTGTCTAACTGAGAAAGCGGAGAGAGTGTCACAGTGTAACAACTCAAGGAATCCCAAAAGGAAACAGCTGCATGGACAGGCTACAGTGTGTGTGTGTGTGTGTGTGTGTGTGTGTGTGTGTGTGTGTGTGTGTGTGTGTGTGTGTGTGTCATACAGGCCTGCATGCATGCATCTGCCAGCATGTGTTTTCCCAGAGTTTCCCAAAGCTCCTGTGTGAGTTTGTACTCTTGTATTTCTGCACCACATGTTCTCCCAAGGTTTGAAAAAAAAGACTCTTTCAGCCTTTTAAGGCCCAGGTTTGGATTTAAGACTGACATTAGTGTTGAGTCGAGGAAATAAATCTTTTTAAAGAACATCCTCGCAGGTGTAGTGACAGAAACATGTGTAGCTGCATGTCTGCGTTCGGGGCTGCGAAGACATTTCCAATCTTGTCAGCTGTTGTTGTATCGTTCCAAACGGGGCTCAGGAGAGATTTGGGGGTGGGGAGTCGGAGAAAAGCATGGCCGAATGTAATTTCTTTCCATCCTGACAGCGCCGCGGAATAAAGTGGCGCTCTCTTCCTGGGTGATTGGAGGGAATTGCTTCTCGGGGTGACAAATGATTAGCTGTTATCTCGGACAGGATTTGATTCCCGCAAGCAGACGGCAAGTCAGGCGAGCGGCCGGCCGGTCGGTCAGCCGCCCGGCCGAGCGCTGAGTCAGGTAACTCCGTGGGAGGATACAAGGGCGTATTCGCAGGAAATTAAGTCGCCAGCCGTGGTCGCCGCCCCCTTCGTCCCCCTGCGAGGCCCCCACCAGGACAAAGCCTAATCCGCTCTGTCAGGGGCAGATTACGACTTTGTTTAATTGGAGATGGGCTGACAATCGGGCCTGTTGTCGCCCGGTGGTGCAGGTGTTTGTCGCTGCTTTTCATCCTGATGTTGCATCCACCTGTGTGTTGCTGAATAATTTTTTGATTTCACAAGAACATGAACTGAAGCTGGCAGAGAGGACACCCGTCCCGTTCTTCAGCAAAGCCCTAATGAAGAGGGTTGATTCCTGTGTATCACACAAGGGTTCTGACACATTAATCCCTGGGTAGACTTCAAGCTTTTGTCCGTCTAATGGCTCTTTGGCACCTTGGATTCCTGTTGGAAGCCAATTTGTGGCACTGACATCGAGGCGGGTGAAGCAGCTCAGCGGCAGCCGCCACATTCGGAGAGAAGAGTCAAGGTGTTAAAGCCTGATTGGTTCCTCTCTGCGGTGCGACGGGCGGCTGGTTGTCACCCCGCGAACACACGCTTCTCAAATGGGAAGGCGTGTAGATATTGGCCCCCTTTGCACCTTCGCCGTGCCCTGAGCAGATAAGAGCATTTGAGAGTTATAGTCACATTAGAGGAAGGTTTGAGGGGAGGGAGAAAAAAATGTCTGAGCTGAAATACCCCTCTGTCGCAAGAGTAAATAAGTTCTCCCCATGCCAGCGAAGCCCCATGGGATCAATTAGCTGCCCATTACAGCGATACAGAGAGTTTCTTACGCAACAGCTTGCTTCAAAATCTGAGCGGAGGGAGGGGGAAGACGAGAGGGGGGGATGTTTAAGGATCTTGTCAAACTTCACCTCTGGCTTGAACAAGCGTTGCGGGAGGCTCTGGCATGTCGTCCGGGTCACGAAAACAACATGAAAACGTCTCTGTCAGCCGCTCTGTTTTCATTACCTGAAACAACAAACAGCGGAGGGAAAAAAAAAAAAAAAAGGAGTCGAGGAAGGAAAGAGTGAGTGCTCCCCTGGGGCGCCATTTACTTCCTGTGCAGATGAGAAGATAGGTGACTACTCGGCTCCTGAGATGGAGTTAAGATTTTCTCTCTCTCCCTCTTTTTCCTCGTCATCTGTTATGTGACATTTTCCCCTCGCCTCAGTGTTAATGGTCACTTTGAACTAGCTTTTCTGCACAAGTGCTAACTCTGCCAGGGTTAAACATTCAATTCCCCACGAGCGAGTCTGCCGGGCTCGTCGTCCCACTCCCACTGGGATCACCCGCGCTAAAAATGTTTGCAGCAAAAGGCGCTTTGGATAAAAATGTCCACCAACTGGCTCAGGCTATGTTAACTACACTTGAGTGAATTGTCCCGCAATAACAACCACCCACCAGAGGTTCTGCATGAATCCTCTCCTGCCACGGCGGCGAGGCCATTGTTTGGCCGTCCCGCCCTCGCTGGCCTGAGGTTGCTGATATTTTAACTAAGGTGATGATAGCCTGGCTTGATTTGCTCTGAGGGGCGTTTCACCCCCGTCTGCTACCTCTCTCCCTCCGTGGGAGCTCGACTTTTTCAACTTCTTCCCTGTGATTTATGAGCCCTCCGTCACACGCATCCCGTGGGTCCTCCCCCGGCGCACACACAGCCACTCCTGACTAAAATGGATTAGGTGCAGTTATCCGCAAATGGATCCTCGGCTACCTCTGTCCCGTTAACTCGCCGGCTAAGACGAGCTTGATTGCAAAGGTGGAGTGGGCCTGAGCGGCTCGCTCTGATCCACGGCGTCTCCGTTTGCCCGCCGTAATTACCTGTTTTGAATGAGTTAATAGCCATAGGAAACCGGCTTGACGGGGATAAAAGGGACAGTATCTGGCGTTCAAAGCGATGAGAGGGTTTTAACCGCGCTGGGATGTGTGTATACGTGTGTGGGAGGGGGATACTTTTCCTTTATGTGCTCTCGAAAGGGGAGAAAAAAAGTTTCCTTATCAGGTATGTACTTAAAAGGATCCCAGTGCTGGAAGCGCACTGTCTTGGGGGGAAAGCGGAGAGAAAGATGAAAGGCTTTTGTTAAAAGTGACGCTTGGCCCAGGTTTCCTGTGCCTTGCCTAGACTCCCCTGTCCCTCCCCGCCTGAGTGCTCGGCTCTCTTCCTCCCACTTTTGCCTTCTCCGCCTTGCAAAGCTGTCTTTGAGGGGGGAAAAGTAAACCCTTCTTGCCGCCTGCCGGTGTTAGATTAAATACCGAGATGGCGACAGGAAAAAGGCAGGGAGGAAAAAAAAAAAAAAAAGAAGTGCCCGCCCGCCTGCCTGCCTGCCTGCCTGCCTGCCTGCCTCGCTGGCTGGCCGGCTCGCTGGCTGGGCCGGGGTGAGGGATGTTGGAGGAGAGTTATCAGGTTGGCGACGGAAACTGCCAGTTAGTCAGCAAGACTCCCAATCTGGTGTAGTCCAAACATGCCGCCCCGGGTTTTCGATGACACGGTAATCTGTCCCAGGGAGTTCAGGGTTGATCTAAAAAAGGGAGCTCATCTTTTTTCCCCCTTATCATACCGACATAGCAAACTGGAGGTGCCTAAGGCCACTAACACAATAACAAGAGAATAAAACGATCTTCTTCAGGGAGGCTGTATTGAGTGCATTTCTCATGGCTGAACTATGTCCTGGTGGGCTTTAATTCATCGGTAAACACAGAGTTAACAGCAATCGTTGGACATCTTGCAGAACACATTTCCTTTCATTTACACTGTGCAAATCATTTGCCCCTTACACAGGAAAATAGCAATGATATGACTTGCGGGAGCTGTGAAAATTGGAGACCTGTGAAGCCGTTTGGGGGCTTCTTGAGCCGCTGAGACGAGGTTTCTGAGGGAAGTATCAAGAAACAATGAGTGTAAGACTTTATGTCTTGGCTTAGTTCCCCTATCTCTCTCTCTCTTTTTTTTTTTTGCTCTCTCTCTCTGCCCTGCCTGCCTGACTAATCAGGACTGCTAAGAAAAATGGTAATAGCCTGCGTGCAGTGACAGTGCCCTGGCAGGTTTGTAAGCGCTCCACCAGGGAGAGAGAGAGAGAAAAAAAAGCAGGCAGCGCTATGCATCCTAGAAATGAGACTCAATAAGCACAATAATGTGTTTAACTTGTAAACTAGTGTGGGTGACAGATTACGGGCGGTCCAGCAGTGTGGCGAGAAGCCGACGTCTCAGCCGTTCACCTTTTGCCTCTACATCTGTCCTGCTAATGGGCTCCACTTCCACTTCTCTGCCAGCGCGATAGAAACCCAGCTCCTAAAATCCTCAGGCGAAGCTCTCATTCCTCCCCTCATTCTATTTCCCAATTAGACGAGAGGGCATGATTAGTTTATTAGCAGTAGCAAAAGCTCCGGCGAATGTGTTTGCGGATTCTTAGCCGTTAATGAGCAAATTCAAACCCTATTGAACGGACGCGGGCGGGAGGGGGAGGTTATTCGCGTGTGCGCTCGGCTAATAATAGCGTCCCAAAGACAAAAGATGGAGGAAATAGCATTATAAGAAGGGGGGGCAGAACAATGGAAGCCTACCGGCGCTCTTAATGGCATGCTCTTTCATTTT